>VYZT01007355.1:0-18897 GCA_013400735.1 Pomatostomus ruficeps | reverse complement strand
CCCGGCACCGCAGCAGGCCCGCCCGGCAGCCGCCTGTGCCCCAGCGGCGCTGCGGGGCTCTCACCCCGCCCCGCGGGGCGTGGGCGGTCGGTGGCTCCGCCCAGCGCTTCCGCCCGGCGCTCGGTGCCGTGGGCGGAAACAGCGGAGGGGCCGCGGCCCGAGGTGGGGGCTCCGTGAGAGGCGAGGGTTCCTCGCAGACGTTCCCGTGCTCGGCGGTGCCATGTCGGCGCTACCGAGGAGCTACAACCCGTTCGCGGAGGACGAGGAGGAGGATGTTGTGCCGGCGGGTCCCAGTGGGGCGGGCGGCGCGGACCGGCAGCTGTACCTGCAGCAGGAGGTGCTGCGCCGATCCGCCGCCACCGCCGCCAGCACCACCCGCTCCCTGTCGCTCCTCTACGAGTCCGAGCGCATCGGCGTCGCCGCCTCCGAGGTGGGTCGGGGCCGGGAGCGGAGCCTGCACCGCTGGGCCGCTGGGGAGGCCGCTGGAAGGAGGAGCCGGGAGGAGAGTCTTGTTTTCCCTTTCCCCCCGGACAGTCTGCCTGAAAGTCCCTCTTTAAGGTTACTCGGTATTTTCCAGCCGGCTTGTCCCTGTGTTTTCTGGGTGGTGGCGTTTGGGTTTTGAGAGAAAAATCCCAGTTACAGCCTGTCTGTCTCTATAGTACCGAGGCTGGGACTCAGTCGTGTTTTCAGCTGCTTTCAACAGTTCTTACTATTTTTTAGCTGACTAAAAAGTTTTCAGCAGTCCTCTTGGTTACATGAAGGGCCAGCCCTGTTAGTTGTTTGTGATGTGATTCGGTTCACCCTGATTAATCATTTCCTTCATTCCTCTGGCCCTAGTTCAGCACTTTGTGCTTGAGCTCATAAAGGTCTTGTCCACTGTGTCAGCTGCTAATGGGATATTCCTTGGGTGTCAGTGCCTAAGTTAACCCCAGAGCATCCCCAAGCTGCAGCCAGTCCTTGTGCTCAGAGCGTTCTTGGTGGGATTTCTGTGAACTTTCAGACTCATGATTTGTCTGTCCAGGAAATCACAAGTGAGGGATCAAGAATTTAGGCTTGACACAGGGCCTGTGGTAAAACTTGAGTTCTGTGTGTTCATGCTTTATTGGGGGGAAGAATATTCAACTAAAATTTCCCAGAGTTTAGCAAGAATTTGAACACAAATTCATTGTTTTGCACTGGCAGTAGCTGCAGGCAACTTTCCTGCCAGCATTAAACTTTGGTTTACTTTGAAATAGTGTTTGTGCTGCTGAATTAGAAAATAGTGTACTTCTGTATATAAAAATTCCAAAATCCTGCACTGTTAGAATTAACGAAAATATTCCTGAAGTCTGAAGAAATGCGGTTTATTATGTTTATTTCCTTTGGTTATTCTGTTTCTAAATTACCAGAAACATCCCAGTAAGGTAAAATTATAATCCCTTCCCAATGAATGTTCCCATAACTAGAAATTGTCCTGCTTGCTCACCTGCCATAAACCTTTGCATTTCCACCACATCACCCATCTGGTGACACACTTTGTTCCATCAGCCAGGGATGCAAATGCCAGCCTGACAAAAGGCCGGTACAGAAAACTCCTGGATGCTGTGTGTGGTAGATGCCAGGAACCTGGTATGTTGCAGACATGAGGATTTTACAGCTGTTTAATGCTGTGGCTGACAATCAGTTCTTGATTGAAATGCCCTTGGAGGAAGGGGAGCGAAGGATAAAGCTGTTTGCCCTCAGAAATAATCTGCACAGATGAAGGAACACTGTTATTTTTCTTTAGCGTGTCTGTTAATTGTTTGATGTCTCAGTTTATCCAGGCTTTATGATCTGCTTTTCTCTGTCAATGCCTGTTAGGAGCTTGTCCGTCAGGGAGAGGCACTGAAGCGCACGGAGCAGATGGTGGATAAAATGGACCAGGACTTGAAGACGAGTCAAAGGCACATAAACAGCATCAAGAGTGTTTGGGGGGGCTTGGTAAACTACTTCAAAGCCAAACCTCCAGAGAGCAAGCCAGAGCAGAATGGAGCCCCTGAATATTATGCTAACAGCAGGTAAATAACAAACTTTTTATTTGGGACTTTTCTCTGCTACATCTCTGCAATGGCACCAGAAAGCCAGAATTTAAGACATCTGTTGATTCTTTAACCCCTGAGATGGTCTCGCTGCCTTTTTATCTTTAATGCTGAGTTCAATAGCAATACTTTCTTCTTATTTATTTTTTTACTAGGTTAAAAGAAGCAATGATGTCTAGTAAAGAACAAGAGTCAAAATACCAAGAAAGCCATCCAAATTTAAGGAAGCTAGATAATTCAGGTTTGTTAACTTTATTTTACAATGAATGCCTGTCATCCATATGGGGCAAACTTGCTGAGTGATGAAGGCAGAGACCCTTCAGCCTGCCCAGCTACTGACTTATATTGCTGCCTAACATCTGGAGATGGGTATCCCAGCCTTCATGCTTTGAATTCTAGGGAATTTTTTCCCATAAAACTCTTTATATCCAAAGTGAAGATGTTATACCCACTAAAGACTAAAAGCACCCAGTGCTTATATTTGCAAAGAGAATGCGTGCAGTGTGCGGACAGGGTTTCCCCAAGTTTGCCAAAATGTTACATGTTGAGAGATTCTCCTTTTAACCATCATTTGTCATAGTTTTCAGATACATTTTCCTTGTTATTCCAAACATGGATTCTAACCCTTCATATTGAAGTCATTTCTTGATTCACGGAAGATGGTGTGGGGTTTGGCCTCATTTCTCCTTCTCTCAATCTGCTAACTTGTGTGAGGGCTTTTTTGTACCAAATAACTGTTTCTTTATTAAGTGAGGCTGGGTTATTTAACACAGTAAGAGTGGGAAAGCAGCAGGATATTGATGTTTTATGAGTAACGAAATCAAGGCTTTCGGGGACTTCGATGCCCATCGTACCCCGTGTAGTGCCGAGGTGTGTCCAGCAGAGAGCAGAGCCACCCCGGCGGCCTCAGCTGGGGAGGCTCCCTGCGGGTCCAGGTGACTGTCCCACCCCTTTGTCCCAGCTGGATGTGCGCTGGGTGGCTGGATTTGATTTTCTCCCTCAACTCCCCACTAGAACTACAAGTGGCAGCCCAAAAGAGAATAACTGTAGCTTAAGTGCTCATCTTGAAAGCTGGCCTAAAGACAATGGTGTTGGACTACTCCTGGTACTCCGGTTATGTGATTACCTGGCAGCTGTGATCAAACAAATTTTTAACAGCCTTTCTAAAACTTCAAAGCCTGTTCTCACAAGCTTTTTCATTATATAATATTATCTATTCTATACTCTTAACAGACAATGATTTCAACAAAGCAAATTTAGTTTCTTCAGTGCAAAGTGATTCCTACCCAAAGAACCAACAACTGCGAGCTTACCACCAGAAAATTGATAACAACTTAGGTGAGTGAGGAAACTGAAGCTGTTTGATGTCATACAATTGTGAATTTTTGATTCCTAAGCCAGATAAAATTACTAAGTGATACATTGCGAACACTTTTTTGTTTAGTTAACATGCAAAATTTGATGATAATTAAAAAATCACTTGCTTGTATTTGCATTTCAGAACTGTCTACATGGTACATCAGTTTAGACGCAAATAGATTAAAGCTATGCACAGCTTTTGAATAAACATGTTTTGCTAAAAATTGCTAAGAATTGAAAGGCACTAAATATTTAATTTGTGGATTTGCTGCATTTCTTTTATTACTTCTCAAAACCATTCAGCTGAGTTTGCCTTCCTTTGTTCTGTAGCATATAGACAAAGTGCGTGTTTGCTCACGTGTCACTGTGTAGCTGACCTAGAAGGAAGAGATTGGAAAAAATCAGAAAGGAATAAATCAAAGAGAAATAGTCAGTCATAAGAGCTAGTGGAAGCCCATTAGTTCTACCCACAAGCTGTGGAAAACTTACTAACCTCAAGAACCATTTATACCAATCAATCATGCAATGATATAGTCACCTTTTGGTCAATTAGAAAATCTGGAAATGGGAGGTTTTCATCTATGATAAATAACTGCTTAAATCTTCAGCACATTGGTATCATCACTGCATGAAGTTTAAAGAAAAACAATTGAGGTAGTGAGCATACTGTGTATGCTGAACAGAGAAAATATGTACCAAGAGAAAATATGTACCAAATTTTTTATGAGATACATTTTAAAAAAAAAGGTAAAAACTACATTACAGGGTATGCCATTTGATAAAGATCCAATTTGGTGTTAAGCATTTGCAGTTGTAATGTAAAAAAGGAGGAAGTGACCATTTCTGGTAGTAACAGTACAACTACGAACATAGCAGTGCTTCCTCTATTTCAGAGGAACACTCCGATTTGAGGAATTGTATCTAACATTTTCTAACCAGGGTTTTGGAGAAGAAGGCATCCTGATAGTGTCCATTTAAACAATATGTGTAATAGCACTTTGATTCCTTACAGTCCCTCTCTACCCTGACAGATGAGATGTCTTCTGGGCTGAGTCGCCTGAAAAGCCTTGCTCTTGGCCTGCAGACTGAAATAGAAGAGCAGGATGATATGTTGGATCGCCTCACAAAGAAAGTAGAGACACTGGATGTCAACATTAAAAACACTGATAGGAAAGTCCGACAACTTTAAAGGATTTTTAGAATTTCTTTTGTCCAGTGTTGGTTCATCCTGAATTCCTCATCGCAACTGAGCTCTTAAAAAAAAAATCTTGGGCGGTATCTGTTTCTCTTTTTTTTCTGCTATGTTACTGGTTTTGTTGTCATTAAAATTACATAGTCTTACATCAGCACAATACTTTACATTTCCTCTTAGTGTACATGGGAAAAGTGCATGCAGAGCAAAGTCTCTCAGCATTGGGTCAGGATGCCCTACTCACGTGTGTAACTGTGTGTCATGTGCATGGAGGAATTCACACTCCATAAAGCTTCAGTGTCCTTGGCCTGGGAGCTGTGATGAGAAAAGGAGCTGCAGTTTTGCCTTTGTTTTGGGGAGGGGCAGGGGAACAGAATGTGCTGCTTTGTTCAGAACAAAGGTTGCTAATTCTGTTTACCTACAGATATGTTAAATTCTGAAAAAATGCTGATTTCCAGCTGTAAAAATATTTTTAAGTGACTGTTCCCTGGCATTTCTGGGGTTTAAGGAAAGAACTGTTCTGTGGAAGTTGTAAGATATCAAGGGTCTCATGCAGTTATGGTAACGTCCTGCGTGTCTTCCCTTTCCTAAGATGACTTTGCCCAAATGGCGCATCCACAAACTGTGGGGTTTACATTTGGGTAACTAAATACTATTGCCTTTACTGAAAAGATCTCTAAGGGTATTTTATGGTCTGCAAGAAATGTTCATTGACAGTGACCCAAAAAGTTTGGGTAACAAAATCAGGACTTATATGTGTGTGCTCTTAAAGATTCTTTTGCAGAAATGGTGACCATCTGTTTTTAATTTTCTGCTCTTTCTCAGCTTATTCATTTAAGTGGTTATTTGAAAAAATAGCTTCCATTTTAGAAATTGAGGGTTGATCTGATAGTGCACAAACAGATTGTAGAAGATTGTTCTTTAGCATTTGTTTCAGATGTGGTTAGGGATGGAGCAGATGCTCTGTCTTGCTAAGTAACGTGACTGTTAAGAAACTCCATTATTGTTCACGTACATCTGTGTTGGCTTAGCAGGTATGAAAAATTCCTGCAAATGAAGCAAAGCCAAAAACCATTTTTTAGTCTTCCAGATAAAATTTGGGCCTTTCACTTTGTTTTGTTCTTTTGTAAGGGTCACTGTAGAACAAAATAATCACAATTCTGCTCCAGCCTGAAGGCATGACAGTGAGAACTTGCTGTCTGTCTTGAAAACAAGTAAGTTATTCCTGTCTGGAGAGGTCAAGGGACCTGTGTCACTATTGGAACATCACAAGTGACAGCGTGTGGCTAGGAAGAGATTGTTACTTTTTTTGAGCTGCCACATTGCCTTATGAATTAAACAAAGACATTGGTGTTCTGGGCTATCAAGCTTGTCCCCTTCACAGATGTCACATTCACATGCCCCTCATTCCTTTCTCAAGGGATTTGTTACCTAAAGCTCACTTGCCACAAGGTTCATCCAGCTGTTAAGGAGATAAGAGAACCTGAGCCTTTCTTGTTTTACTGTGTCTTCAGAAAGTTCACTTGTACAAAAATAAATCACTAAAAAACCTACACTTGTTGGACATAGTACTATGGAAAAAATATTACTCCTGGCATTACTAGCAGAGTTGAGTTGTGAATTAGATTTAAAGTGAGCTTCTGTTTCCTTTGTTGCTGATGGCATTGATTTCAGTCCCCCCCCAAAAAATCTCTTTTGTAGGGACATAAAACTTCAAGAGCTATTAAGTACCGTTAATTGCTTTTTAATTTTTCAGTTCATATAATTTATGTGCATTTAGAACTATAAATAGCCTATTAATATTAATATATCATTTTACTGTTTGGGTTTATACCGTGATTAATTCTCTTGCTCTGTTACAATATTTATTAATTATATGATTTGATGTCTCAAGTAAATTATACAGTTGTTAGTATTCATATGTTAAGTACCTCAGTGAAGGAAGATAGAAATTTTGATTATACCTGGTTTGGTTTCTTATTTAATAACACTCCTTTCAGTGTGAAATCTGCCTTCACCTGTAAGCAACTGTGTCACAACTCACTGTTTGCTAAAGTAAGGCCACTAACAGGGATGGACACTGAGACTTTCTTGACTAAGTTATGGCAAATGGAGGAAAAATGTCACTGGAGGATCTGGTTGTGTTCTGTGTAGTAAGAAATGTGGAGCTTGAATCCAAGCAAAAAGCTTTGATTTAAGGGTGAAGTGTGCTGCCTTTCTGATGTAAGCTATTCCACTTTTAGTCTAAATTATTTCACAAAATTAATTCAAGTTTTTGAGCAAATGTTTAATTGTGTTGGCATTATAAAATATTCACAGCATCCTGTATATCTTTAATGCCTTTAAAAACATAGGCAGGGAAGGGGAATAAAAAAGAAATCCTTTTTGTGCTTTGAGAACACCCTGATCCAAGCAGAATAGAAGCCCAGGATCTCAGCCATGTGGAATTTATACAGAGGTCTAACTTCTCGTGTCTTCTCACAATCCCATTCACATGGGAATGTCTCATGTCTCAGTAATGTCTCACTAATGTATGCCTGCCTTTGCTTAGGTTTTCTTGTTCTATTTATTATTTTTGTTTTGTTTTATTGGCCTTGTTTTAAAGGATCATTTCCCACACGGGATTTCTTTTGCAAGAGGAAAAAGATTGTGTGTGGATATAAAAGAATTTCTGCTACAAACTGAATTCCTTTTCTCTGCTTTCATATTGATTTTTGCTGATAACAAACTTAAGTCTAACTGACATGAGGAGACATCACTATTTTGTAATAGTGATTTTTTTTTTCTCTTGGAATAACTTTCCATCCTACAGGAAAAGGAAATTTTAAGGAAAATAACCGCATGATTTTTGCTTTTCCAGGAAATGCCATTTTGCATGTGTAATGAAGGATTTACTTCAGTAGCTTTTTTTACTGTTTCCTGAGATGGAGTTTTATTTCTTCTTGGATACTGTTGAAAAACTGAAACTGTATAGAGTCCAGGACTTTCAGAAGTTTAATTTGCACTCACATGCTAATTTGATAAAATAAATTCTTTTGCCTGCATATTCATGTTGGCATATAAGCTGCTGTTCTCACAGCAAAATAGCTCTGGTTAATTTTATTGGCTTGAGTGGAAGTTTAATAATGTCAGAAGAAGATGGCAAAAAACATTTTAAGTATTCTATATAAAAGGCAATCTCCCAGTTTCTTAGAAAGTTTGCCAATGAGTTTTGAAGAGATTTTAAACACTGGGAAGTGGCGTATACCCTTCATAACAGAGACATAAAGTTCTAAAAGCAGCAAGGGAAAAAAATGACAATAACCAGTATCTGATGACTAGAGTCCTAGGTGTATTTGATTTTTAAATTTCCTGAGCATTGAATTAAATCTTTTAACAAATGATATGTAGCTGAATTTTAGTCTGCTACACAGATTTTTTTGCTGTGCTGAGCTGTATTGGCCCTGCTGAAAAACTTGGGACACAACTGTATCAGGGGTTCTTTTAATGTGTGAAATTCGCCTGAAATATTTTGCTGCCTAGTAGTTCTTGGGATGCCATTTGTTAAATGGTGAAATAGAAAATACTTTCCAACCACTCTGCCTTCTGAACAAACATATTTTTCTAGGCATTTTTACAAGTACAACATCATATGGAGGATATGTGTTGATTTTTACTTTGAAATACATAGGATTTAATTTTCAAAACACAGGTAGTGATTATTTGTGTCTATGGCTTTTTAAAATAGAACTTTAATTCCGTGCCACCAAGGTATAACACTTTTTGTACAAGCCAAATTGCATTATCTTTTATTTAAATGCTAAAATGGACTGTGGTTCAGCAATTTAAGAGCTTGAATGGAATGTGTTGAATGGTAAGACAGTCAATAAAAGGTGCTTATTGTTAATGTAGAGTTGTTGCATTTATTTCCCAAATTTTTTTTATTACAACTTTTCCCCCATAATAGCTGTTAAAATGCTGGATCTACTCGTTAAGTTTGTAGCAGCATGGAAGTAAGTTTGCAGCTGGTGGGCTTCGCTTGTACAAAAATAAATATGGTATGACATTTCTGTGTTAGTCTTGAGCAGATTCACTTAGATCCTGAGAGAGGAATGTAAACAACAATTTATTTTTGCAAAAAAATTTATTTGTGATAAAATAATTCAAGATGTCGCTTAAAAAGTAACCTTGCAATAGTGCTTGGAATTGTTAGGAATATCAATGACTGGATGTATGCATGAACAAGGCAAGTAAAACAGGAGTAAGGCAAAAAAAGATACCAGCCTTCTTGAAAACCTAAACCCAACAGGTGTGTGATATTTGTGTGGTCCCAAATTTGGTGATGGTAGAAAACTTGTGAATGTCTTGATCTTCAGGTAGGTTCGTTCTTATATGTGAAGGGAGGAACTTGGCTTCTGAATTTTTTTGTAGTAGAGTTTAATTTTGTTTGATACTATAAAGCAGAGATTCAGAAGTGCTGTTTATTACAAAAGCTCTGAAAAGGAAAAGTTAATAGATTGACAGATTTTTTTAAAGTTCAGATAACTGGTTTGCTACCTTTTTGCTGAGAGTTCTTTAACAAATGGGAATTGGGAGCACTTCCGTCTCTGCACTTGATTGTTGCATATAGAAAAATCAAAATAGCACGAAGAGCATAGTGGGAGATTGTAGAGAATGGAGCAGTGCAGTGGATTCTGGATCTCTGCTAAGAATATTAATAGTTTGCTTGCTCTGCTGGCATGAGAATCGGTGTCTTAAGGGTATTTCTCACACAGCTGTTTGTTTATGGCTGGTCAGGCATTTCAACCCTTTGTGTTTTCTCAAGGACTTCCTTGCTTACAGCGCAGTCCCTGCCTTCCTGGGGAATGAGTGAGGGAAGGGGAAGTAAAGGATACATCCAAGTATGTAAAACCAGGCAGAGCAGGGGCTGTTAGAACGAAGGGCCTCATGGTTCTGCCTGCCCCCTCCCTGCTTCTGAAAAGAGGTTTTGATTTAGGAGAGTGTTCTACAATTTTCATGTCATTTTGATAGGTTGGTTGGTTTGTTTGCTTCTAAATAAATTTATTGCAAATTCACAGATTGGGGAAATGTGAAGCATAACCCCACTGGGGCTAGAACTGAAGGATTGGTAGGGTTCATGTGAAAGCAAGCAGGGAGGTGCCCTCAGAATAAACAGGCTGCCAAATCGGGAAGATCCCTGAATGCCAGGCGGGGTTTACTAAATACAGTGACTGCAGCCCTGCCTCCACTATAAAAAGTCTAGATGGACTGTGACTTTGCTGTTGGCAAGGCAGAACCTTCTAGAAAATGGGTTTCCAGCTCTAGCTGTGGATATTTTGTGGAAAACAGTGGGCCTTCTTGGCACCTCCATTCAAGATGACTCTCCTTTTTCCTCCGCATTATCTGTAAATCCGCTCTCTCTGTTCATGGACAGCAGTCGTTGGCCGGCGCGGAGCTCCACCCCAGGCCAGCACTCTGAAGAGCTGCTGAATTTCTGTCACTTGAAAGAACAAACCTTTGTCCAGCCCTGGGGTGTCTCACAGCCTGACGAGGGCAGCAAGAGTTTGGAGTGTGCCACCAAGGCCATGCTGTGGCTATTAACCCTCCAATGCAGAAATATGATAGTTAGGTATGTCAGGTGCTCACAGCCCTAGAGTATACCACTGCCATACCACTACCCATACCACTGCCCAAAAGCGTTTATAATTTCAGATCTAACATGTTAGGCCAGTTGGGAAGAATTACACAGTTTATCTTCCTTTGATTTTACCCCACAAAATTTCTTACTGACATAATGTATTTTGTAAACTGGGTAAAGCCTGAGTTCTTTATTTCTGACTTCTAATCTCCCCCTACATTTAGACAAATTATTAAATCAGTTATCACTGAACATTTTCAATGTCTTTCCCAATTTCTTCCTTGCTCTTTCATCCTTTAAATTCACCCAGTCTCCTCCTATGGGAAAGAAATAGTTAAGAGAAGAGTTTTTCTTCAGTATGCCCTTATCAGTGTGTTGATTTTGCCAGTTCTAATTGAGTTTGAATTATGCAGGTAGTAAAATCTGACCTGCCTGCCCTACAATTTGAGGCCCAGATTTCTCTTAGAATTTCTGTGCTGTTTGGGTTTATGTAATGTTTGTTAACTGAGGGCCTTTGAAGAAAAATTTCTGCAGGAATTGCCTTGTGTAAAGCAACAGCAAAGGGTGGTGATGCAGTCTGCTCTTGGCTCCCACTAAGGTCCATGGTAATGTCAGTGCTGGGTTACTGCATAGCAGTGCTCCCAGCCTCAAGTCTTGAAAGTCTTCACTTTATGGCCTATTTTCACCATTTCCTTGTGCCTGGATTGGCCAACCTGTTTACATCTCTGCCCACTGATCCTCTTGGATGATGATGACAGGATGCTCCTTCCCTCTTTAAGTGAAAACTGGGCAGAGAGGCAGCCAAGAAATCCAGCAGTTTGATATAAATAGGTCATGTAACAAAGCAAAGGTTAAAACCTGATTGCACCCACCCACCCATGGAGAAAGCTTTGTGAGGGAGGACATAATTTTGTATTTTTCCCCCTGGAATAATGAAAGTAGGATGGCCAGGACTGAATGTCCAAGGACTTGACTTGTAATTTGACTTTTGTGGAAAGCCAAGAGCTATTAAAAGGCAGGATTTTGATGGAGATTTGGACAATTCCAGATTCAAAGTCCTGCAGCCTTCTGCCCTGAAAATATATAGGTTGCTAGCAGCGCTGCAGAGGAGACCTGTGAGTCATTTTATCTGCTTCACTGTACATTGTTGTTATATGCTGTTGCCACTTCTGGCATTTATTTTTGTTCCCAAAGCTCCACACAGTCATACAGCATGGATAGGAGCTAGCAGGGTTTTTGGGCGTGTTATAAATGGAATTTTTTTAAAAGAAACCCTCGAGTACAGTTGCCAATCATCAGCTTTTATTAACAGCAGCTGGGGACTGGGACAGGGAGTACCCCAACCCCACAGACAGCAAGACATAAACAAAGTTGCAGCGCCAGCGCAAACGCCGAGCGTCCGCCAAGTACACGGGTTACCTCGGGAGAACGTGGTGCAGCGCCCCAGGGCAGCTTTTATAGTCTCTTGTAGAGTCTCTGATTGGTCAGTCCGGTTCTGATCCTTCATTTACATATCCTTTCTGATTGGCTCGTCCAATGGTTCATTCCTATTGGTTGCTCCTTGGTCTGGTTCTGATCCTTCATTTACATGTCCATTCTGGTTGGCTCGTCTGATGGTCCATTCCTGGCCAATCATCCGTCCAGGGGATGATCCTATTGGTGGTTCCTTTATCCAATCCGCACTCCTCCTGATGACGCGTGCGAAGATGTCGCACTTCACTGAGACTCTGATGTCAACCACAGAATCCTCTGGAGTCCCCAGCGTCCCAAATGACTCTCTGCCCCTCCCCAGCCTTTTACAACAATCCCTAAAGTACTTCCCCTTACAGAACTTCCCCAGCTTTTTCCCACAGCAATCCCCACCCATCAACCCTCTAAACTTTATTAACCGACTTAATTTATTCAAACTATTGTTAAAATTGAGAACACTCATCACAAGAACCCTCATAACAGGTGCCTTTGGGATCCTCCCCACATGTGCTCAGAATGCAAGGCAGGCACAGTCAGTGACGATGCAGCGCCCACTTTACTACCACCAAACTGCCCCTGCCACCTCCCACCTCTTTTCCACGTGCTCCTTGTGCAGGTGTGACTGAGAGAGGTGGAAAATACTCATCAGTACACACTGTATCACGATATGGAGAGAAGGATGTTCTTTCCTAAATGACATAGTTACAATAATTCAGTGATGGGTTAATTTTTGTTGAATGACCTAAAACTGAATTGCAACATTAAGCAAAGTACAGGTAAGAAAACAAGCTTGTGAGGGGCCTCTTGTGAAGACACCAACCTTACTGAGGCATAGAACAACTCTGGCATGCCCTGAACTCGCATTTGTGGCACTGCAAATGTAGCATTGTTCTCAAGACTTAAAAATGCCCTTCTAGATATAGAAGTGCTTCAGCAGGTCTGATTTGTCCCTCTCCTAATTAGGTGTCAGAGTCTTCCCAGTTAAATCAAAATATCACTGGGAACCTGAATGGGAATCTGTGCTGAATGACAGCAGAAAATACTGAACAAAGATCCCTCTGGTTTTTATGCACATGCCTCCTCTTAATGCACACTTGTTTTAATTTGAAGAATATCCTCCCATACCAATACTATGTTCAGAAGTCCATATAAGCTGTAGTTCTGCTCATCGATCTGATCTTTCATTGCTGACTTTGGAAAGATATTTTCCTTAACCATGTCCTTCAGCAATTTCCCATGCCACTCAAGCAATACATCCATTGCTGAAACTTGTGTGATTTAATAATTTCCTGGCACAATAATTCCAAAACATGTGGGAAGAAAAACAGAGAAGGATTTTTCCAACTCCAAGTATTTATTTTACTGCCTGAATCCTTGCTCTTGACCCTGTGGAATGGCTTTCTGTTGAGCTGGATTTCAACTGCTTGTCCAGTGCCTGCCTGAGAAAGACTTTCATCCTTGCAGCTGAAGGTGGAGGGATGGAAGCTCATTCAGAGGAATCTGATGTACCTGACTGCTGTAACATTTCTCGCTTTGGACTTCCGGAGCTGGTGTTTTGGGGTTTTTTTCACAATCTCTATAACCTAAACAAACACCTTTTTTAAAAATTACCTGTTTTACTAATCAGAGTTTGAAATGCAGTATTGAGGCCTTACTCTCCACTCAAGCTAGCTGTGCTGGGTTTACAGTGGCAGCCTGCCAGGTGCCCGAGGGCTTCACCTGTGCCCAGGTGAGGTAGGATGAAGGGCACAACCAGAGCAGCTCTTCTGTGGGATAGAGGCCCACATTGCTGGTTTCCATGGATTAGCAGACACCAGCAGCTACTGGAAATGACAGAGCAGTGGGGTCTGGGTGCATTAAACAGCAAGATGCTGGAGCCTTCAATTAAGTAAGCTTCCTTATATCTTTGCAGTTAGGCACATGCAGATGTACTGCTGAGTCAGCCTGGCTGTGTTAATGACCCCAGCAGATCGCCAGGGAATGTCTCTGCTTCCCCATGTGTCTCAAGTGTCAGGATTCTGAAGCTGATTGCTATGAGAACAGTTTTTGTTTGTTATTTGAGAGAATGATTAATTCCAACATACTCTTCCCTGGAGTAGCGATAAATAAAGGCATTAGATAACATTTCAAGATACATTTGTTAAGCCTCTACCACTTTTTTTTGTACCTGCACAAAAGTATAAAATGAATAGTCAAGAGAAGGAAGAGAACTTCTGATGAGTCTCAGAGGCTCTGTTGTCCACTTGCTCGGTCATCTGTAGGCTATGTAGTATAACACGATGTAGTTTTATTTTAACTCTCATCAACTGCACTGCTGTTTTAGTATGTAGTATGTACTACATACTAGTAGTATATACATGTAGTATAGTCACTCTGTAGTATGGAGTGACTGGAAGATTGCCAAGTAAAGGGAAGTTGGTGCTGGGAGAAATAATACATAAATCTGCTGAAAAGAGGCAATTAAAGGCAGCATTGAGATATAATGAAAAAATCACAGAATTACAGAATTAATTAGGTTGGAAAAGACCTTCGAGATTATCAAGTCCAACCTATGACCTAACACCACCTCATCAACTAAACCATGGCACTGAGTGCCACGTCCAGTATTTTTTTAAACACATCCAGGGATGGTGACTCCACCACCTCCCTGCGCAGACGATTCCAGTGCCCTAGCACTCTTTCAGTGAAGAATTCTTTTCTGACATCCAACCTAAACTTCCCCTGGTGCAGCTTAAGACTGTGTCCTCTTGTTCTGCCAGTCATCGCCTGGGAGCAGAGACCGACCCCACCTGGCTACAGCCTCCTTGCAGGGAGTTGGAGAGTGATGGGGTCACCCCTGAGCCTCCCTTTTTTCAGGCTAAACAACCCCAGCTCCCTCAGCCGTTCTTCACAGGCTTGTGTTCCAAGCCCTTCCCCAGCCTTGTTGCCCTCCTCTGGACATGTTTGAGCATCTCAATGTCCTTCCTCAACTGAGGGTCCCAGAACTGGACACAGCACTCGAGGTGTGGCCTCACCAGTGCCGAGTACAGGGAAAGAATGACTTCTCTCTCCTGCTTGTCACACTATTCCTGATACAAGCCAGATGCCATTGGCCTTCTTGGCCACCTGGGCACACTGCTGGCTCATGTTCAGTTGGTTTTTGACCAGTACCCCCAGGTCCCTTTCTGCCTGGGCACTGTCCAGCCACTCTGTCCCCAGCCTGTAGCGCTGCAGGGGTTGTTGTGGCCAAAGTGCAGGACTCAGCGCTTGGACTTGTTAAACTTCATGTTGCTGGACTCGGCCCATCTATCCAGCCTGTCCAAGTCCCTTCGCAGAGCCCTCCTACCCTTCAGCAGATCAACACATGCTCCCAGCTTGGTGTCATCTGCAAATTTACTGATGGTGGGCTCAATCCCCTCATCCAGGTCATCAGTGAGGATATTAAACAGGACTGACCCCTGAGGGACACCACTGGGGACTGGCCGCCAACTGGATGCAGGACCATTCACCACTACTCTCTGGGCCAGGCCATTCAGCAAGTTCTTAACCCAGCAGAATGTGCACCTGTCCAAGCCAAACAGACAATACGGAGCCTCACCAGAAAAAGCAACATAAACAGCGGCTACTGTACTGTGAAGTGAACTTGGCTGTAAATAACTGCATTTTACAGAAAACAAATGGATTATGAAATCTGTGAGCAGACTTAGAGAAAGTAGTTTGGTCTTCAGGAACACATCTATGTTGATGTTTGGCACGTCCTTCTGGCCCAGAGACAAAAGGTAGCTTCTTCCTGCTGTTGTATTTACAGAGTCTAGGGAGGAGCTGCAGAGCTGGATTACATGCAAGCCAAATAGAGCTGAAAACAATTCTGCATGTCGTATGTAACTACGAATGGAGATGACAGAGGAAATGATATCTGAAATCAGCAGTGTAATAGACGCTGCCTTGTTTTCTAACCCAGCAGCTGAGGAGGTAACACACCAGTGAATGCATCAGGAAGCCCTGCCTAACCAGAGAGACCATGCCCACATCTTACCACCTTGGGATCACCAGCAAATCCAACTGCATCAGTATTTGACATGAGTGAGTGGACTGGGAAAGGACAGACCATTCCAAAATGTTTATATTACAAATGAGAGTGGATTCAAGGCTGCGTTTTAATCCTATGGCCTAGATTTGACTACCCTTGTTTGGAATAATTGATCAAAAAGCTCAAGAGTTCCCTGTATTCTACATTTATTCTGCTATTTTGCTGCCTTTGTGAAGAAGTATGACCAGTCACAGCCCAGATAGAGCAAATCAACCTCCCGTTTCCTGTTTGCAGACACAAACTTGGCAATATGCATTAACTGAACATAGTTCTTGCATCAGGCAACACATCACGTGCTGTCTCAGTCACATTCTGAGCTAGAAGAGAAATATGCAGATATTTAAAGATCTTTGGGAGGACCCAAGAAAGCGCTTATTTCTTAGCACTAAACTTGTTTCTTTCAATTCTTTAGTTTGCCTCTCCCAGCATAACCAAAGAAACAAAAGAAGAGCTGTTCATTATTAACGTGTTTCAGTCTTCATAAAATGGGTAGAAACACACTGGAGATGACTCACTGTAGCTAGAGACTTACTCCATCCAGAATTTTAAGCACTAGACTCTGGTTGAGTTAGAGTAAATGACTTGTGGAGAGCTAAGATGAAAGAGGGAAAATGCTGGCACTAGGGTAGAAATCATCCCTTTGTTTCCTGGATGCCGTATGGCTTGGTGCAGAAAGAAGAAGGCAACTAAAAGCTACTCCATATCAACCTCCATATATTCTTTTTGAAATTAGTACTTTATTAGATCACATTTTCTTTCATGATAAGGACCAAAAATCTGCAAAGAAACATGACAAAAAGATGCTAAATAAATTGTATTTAGCTTTGTATGCTTCCCCTTTCTTTTTTTTTGTTTGCTAAAGATACGTTACATATCTGGAACAGCACAGTTTGCCAAAAGTGTGATGTAATTTTTTATGTTTCAGGGCATCCCTTGGGCCTTTAGAAAAGTAGAAATTACCAAATACTCTTTAAATTCAGGAAGATCTTTCTAAAAATATTAATTATACTCGAAAAATACAGCATTTTAAATTCCCTCTGGTGCTTGTTAAGGCCTCTGCACAGGTTTTTCTCCCTATTTTCATCATCCCTCACACAAGTCACATCAGTTACACTGAAAGCTCTGGCGTAAAGGGGCAAGGCTGTCTTCATCTTGTGTCATCTAAATTCATTCTAGTGACAGGGTTGCAAAGTGCTTATGTATTGCTTCTGCCTAGTAGGCACTGTGCACTAGTAGGAATTTTTCTTAGATAGACATTTCATTATAAGGACTTTCAGCTTGTAAGCCTGTGCTTGCCTACATTTTATTCCAGCTCAGGCATCTTGCTTGTGGTCAATAATCTAAAAGGTAGTAAATGTGTGATTCTTGAACCTCTCTGGGAAACATCTTTGTGTTGTGTTTGTGTCTTGAAAATTCTAGTTAAGACTGAAGTTCCAGAAAAGCCAGTCTGTTACATTCAGGTTGTATATGTGTTGGGGTTTGGGATACTTTTTCTTTTTTTTGTTGTTTGTCTCTCCGTCTTAGGAATTTTTCCCCATTTTTGTTGCTAAGGGGTGATAATGGGTGAGTGATTGAGAAAGACAAAAGAATCAAAAGGCAAGTGCCTGGCCCCGGGGTAAGCAGAAATGCTGCGGGACTTGGGGCTAGTGGAAAAAAGGAAAAAAACCACAGCCCTACGGGCAGGGCACAGCATTTCTGGGTGTTTTCCTCAGAGGGGAGAGAAGCGGCAGGAGCTCTGCGTAGACTCTGCCATCACCGCAGGCTTTGGTCTCTTGCTGCAGCTTCTGCCGTGAGTAGAACTCTGTTCATGACAGCTGCTACACTGGGACTTATCTAACACCCTGCTTCACCAGCATGCTCTAGTGTCTTGGGGGAAGAAACCCGGGATCCCCAAGCCTTTTCCCCCTCCCAGGAGGCCAGCCTCTCCCGGCCGGGGTCTGAGGGTCAGCCCTGTCAGCCGGGACACCTCAGTGCTTCCAGCCTCAGCCACCGAATTGCTGACACACCCCTGCCTACCCCTCCGGGACCTTGCCAATTCCTGCTTTCCCAGCCTGCTACCCTGAGGCTCCTGTTACAGCTCCTTCTACTATCCAAAGAGGGGCACTGGGACCGGCTGCCCCTGGGAGCTCGTACAGGGAGTTCTTTCTCCATCCCTTCCTGCGGCTGCAGCCGCCATTGGACACACGGCCAGCGCCACGCCACAGCGCCCCCTGCAGCCCAGGGGAGTCACCGCACCCTCCCTGCGCACCGGGAGCACCAGCGCCCCTGCCGGCTGTGACCGTGACTGCACCAAAGGGGAATTGCCAACAGAGCGGGAAGAGACTGTCCGTGGGTTTGTCTGTTCTTATTTGTTGTGGTTACCATTGTTGTTGTTTTGTCTGTCCCATCATATATATAAATATATTAGTAAAGGACTGTTATTCCTCTTTTCTCATACCATTGCCTGAAAGCCCCTTAATTTCAAAATTATACCAATTCGGAGGGAAGGAGGTTACATTTCCTATTCTAAGGGAGGCTGTTCTGTCTTCCTCAGCAGGTACCTGTCTTTGAAACCAGGAAAATACATCATTAAGAAGCAAGAAATGCAGAGAATGTCCATTAAAACCTGTTCCACAAACAACTCCAGACAGAGAAAGCCAGGAGTGAGTAAGAAAATGAGAGTGACTTTTATCTCCAGTTTGCTGAAGACCCACAAGCTGATAGAAGAAAAAAACCAAGGCCTTTGTGTTACATAAAACAGCATTACATGGTGTAGGAAGAAGTAAGATGGGATTGAGCTGTAGGCTGTGAGATGCGCCTGCAGCATGCCATGGCTGCACAGGGGAGCTTGTCTCCACCTGACCTTAAAGGGAAGAAATGCTACACCGCAGCCAGCCCTACAGAGGAGCCTGCCGGAGGAGTGGACAGCGCATCACCCCATATGAGGACACTGAGAGGCGAGCTGCGAACATGGCAGTGTGTGATTGGTCCCTCAGTACTGGCCTTTGTAGAAGGATATAAAAGGGGGGCATTTTTGAAACTAATTGTTCCAGTTTCTCTGCCAGCTGGGACCGTGCGTCAGTTGTCACAAACGGCGCCCGAATCGGGACTTGAATAAGGAACCGGTGACAATGCTTGGCTGAACTGTGTGCGG
>VYZT01007354.1:11702-143411 GCA_013400735.1 Pomatostomus ruficeps | reverse complement strand
GAGATTTCTATAGAAACATACCTTGACTGACAAACCTCTGTCCTGGTAAGAGCTGTGCTTCTGCGTTTGCCTACAATAAAACATGTCTTTAATGAAGCAGTTTTAGATCTTTGTGATGATCTTAAATTATAATTACGTATTATACAGTTGCTTTGGTATCATCTCATATGTCTTAAATTAAAAAGAAATGCTTGGATTTTACCCCACCATTCTTCAAAATATACATTATATATATAAACATATATTATTTATATGACAATATAAAAATATAGTTAGTCCCCCCTAGATTTTAAATTGAGCAGCTCAGACCTTGTGAAGGTGCACACAAGCTGTGGGGAGGAAGTTCACAGCTTTGGGACTTTTGCTGAAGAGGATTTAGGTAGGGCACATAGGCAGGACAGTTATTACCATGTAGCTGTCATGCTAAAGAACTACAAGCACGGTTATGCCACTAAGACTGTGCAAGAAAAAAAAAAAGACTAATTTAAAAAATAATGGTAGTCTGTGATGTGTGTTCATTGACTGAGAGTACACTGACTTCACTGTGTCAGCTGGTGAGAGAGGAGAGAAGGGAACCATTAACACCTGCAGAGAGCAGGTCCCTGAACAAGGGCAGTCAGGAGACACGGCTTCCTCAGCACAGTAGAGAAGGTGGGGGGAAAAAAGGTACCAGTCTCGCTGCAGATTAGCAAAGCCACTTGGTACGCAGCAGGATTTCCCATCCCAGAACCCTTCCCTTCCAATTACAGGCAGCACACAAGGAACACATGAGCCTATGTTGCTGCTCCCTTCGCCACTGACCCTCCACTCCCCTGCCATCCTTACCTACACACCTCATGCAAGGCCAAGTAGTGGCCTTCCGTGAGTAAAGTTGCCTAGAGCTGTTAAAGAATTGCCCATGATTACTTCAGCCTTTAAATGGAATAACCAACTGGATCCATAGCTATTAAAAACCCAACACCAATGCTTTTAAAAATGGATCTAAACTACTTCAGGTTTTCTAATGTCATCTAGCATTCTTCTACGGACATATCTAGTCAAGCATTGCTAAGTTGCATTTTTAATGCATGAAACTATGACAAACATAAAGTAACAAACCACCATGTTTTAATTTTTATTCCTTTAGGTACTTATTCATTGAGGGTGAACTGCACAAAACTAAAAGCCCAGTTGTGGATTAATAATGATCATTTGAATTCTTCCATGCATATGCTTTGGATTGAAATTTAAGTTATGCCAGTCATGCTTTGTTCTTGCTACAGGAATTCTCTCCTGAGACTATCTACTTACTGGCCTTTGCTGTTTATTGGACGTTGGATCCCTCACATAAATAGTTCGTTCAGTTTTACGTACTGGTTGATTCTTCAAATCTAGCCCATCTCCATGCAGATTCTCTTTCCTTTTTGATTTTATACATCCCATATTTCCTGTTGAAATAAAAAAGGTATTAAACAAAATCACTGTGCCCTAAACCAAGCCCTTTCCCATGAAATCATCTGGGCTACATAGTAAAAACATGCTTCCTTTTCATACACAAGTAGTTCATGGGAAAAACAACTGCAGGTTAGGCACACACACTGATAGCTTTTTTCTGTTGCAAAGGAAAGAACTGACCTCTTCCTGTCTCAATCCAGAGATGAAGTAAATAGTTATTTACCACTTCCACATCTTCAGATTTATTATATTTTCTCCCCAATCTATCTGTCCCTGCCCAAACCCCTTGTATCTTTCTGATACTTCTCTGAGCTCTGGAATAGATACAACAAAATTTTGATTATCGCAGTGATAACTATTACTCATATGTTTTAAAGAAAAGACTCTTTTGGAAGACATAGGAAAAAATTCCTGGTCAATTATGAGCACTGCAGCTGGAACTAGCAACTCCTGTATCTCCCCACTTAATTTTGCAGATGCCAGTCTAGCAGGGAGCTCTGTTTGATTCAAATCCCTGTCTCACATGAGGCTGATGACTTGTGCAATCCCAGCTCTATGGCAGACAGGCTGCAACTGTGACCTTCAGCAATGCATCTCCTTGTTTACACAGGCGTGTTACAGCAGTCTGAAAGAGCCGACTTGTGTGCCAGTGATGGCAAATCACCACACGTGTATTTCTTTTTCAGTATAATTCAGAGGGCTAATCCTTCTCTCAGGATGTGAATCCATGCTAAATCAGATGAGATACAGCTGTTAGCATCTACATGACTGGAACCTGACTGCTAATCCCATGGTACAATTACATAGTACTCCAGCAAATATATATACATATATACAACATTATCTCTAAATTCCTCCCTCTGAGGAGAGTAATTATACTTACTCTTCAAAGAATCCACTAGGAATGCTTTTCAACCCTTCCTCTCTCCCTCCTTTCAGGTCAGTGCTCTAATGCTAGGTTCACAGTCACATTTTCCCTTGCAGGCACACAGTCTCACTCCCTCCCTGCCCTAATTAATCTTTAAAGCCAGTTCTTTGAAGAACAAAGTAAAACCTAAAGTAAGAGCTCGGTGCAAATATGGGCTCGAGTAAACAAACACAGCTGGAGAAACTAAAGCAGATTGTAAGACCCTCATCTCACTTTCACCTTCATCTCTAGGATAGAAAAGGTTCATCATAGTGAACAGTTAAAGCAGTGGTAGAAGTGTCCACTGGCGGACAAAACCATTTTGATGGGACGGTGCCTTCCATCCCTGCAGGTACAACTATTAACCAGATTGGTCTGGGCTCATATCAGGACTCGTACTTTTGTAACAATACCGATGATACAATCCTAACTGATTATAACAATAAACCAAGACAAACACACACATGGCAAGCGTCAATTTCCAACAACATCATGTTCACTTCATCTCCCATCCTACCACTGAAGAAACACTACATAATGACACATGCACTGTCCTATCCACAGGCTGAGTGTTTTCTTCTAAATACAAGAGGAGGATACTTCCTCTTCTACCATTTCTGCAAATTATCTGTCACCTATTGCCAACAAATCTTGGATATCCATAAGATTTCATCAGTGATGCAGTGAACTGTGATACAAGTTTAAAGCAGCATTAGAACCTATTGCTCCCCTTCTCATCTTCTCTTGAAATAAAAGGAATCCTACTGAAAATCAGAAGGCACTGACCAGGCAGTGAATACAGTTTCCTCTTGAGTGTCAACATTTCAGTGTTCCCACACTTATGTGAAAGCACTGGAGCACATCTCTAGCCAGGAGTTTCCCTTAGAAGCAAACATCTTTAATGCTTAATTTTAATGCTTTATTTTTTTTAATGCTCAGCTCCATGTGGGTTACATACTAGTTGTTTTGCAATACTGAGAAGGATTTTTAAATGTATTTTATTTATTAATAACTGTGGGTATGTAGATGACTCTTGTTCTGTCATTAATGGTTCACAGGAAATTTCTGTACACCCACAGGCAGACTGGTGTTTGCAAACTCACCGTAGACATCAGGAAGCCCAGTGTTTAATTACCTGCTGTATCTGAAAGATCAGGTATTTATCCACTTAAGTGCTAACCTTTTTGCTCTTGAATAGTTCTGCTTCTACAGAACAAACAGCTGAAGTGGAGGGCATGAAGTAATTTGATCTAAGTTGTCAGCCAAAAACCCCTTTCCCTATTCCTGTAAGAAAGCTGAGCACATTTTTAGAGACTGCAGCATGCCCAGTGCCAGTGTAAACTCAGAGAAAAGCATTTTTACTCAGATTTTTTTTCTGCAGCTGAAAGCACATGAACAGCTGTAAGTTAAATTTACTGTAAGGCTGTGCTGATAAGCTCAAGGTTGGCATTTGTTCCTGACAGTAACAACTGATCAGTAACGCCTATGTAGATGTGTTTTGAAACCACACAGAAGTCTACTTGATGTCATGTGAAATCACACACATACAATTTGTGGATGACCCTTGTGATGGCTTCAGACAAAGAGAAGATCCTGAGCCTCATCATGAAGCACTGTTTTCCCTGTGTTCTTTTCCTCATAGAGATGAAAGTCCACAGTCCTCACAGGATTTAGCTAGTTCTACATGAGCAAAAAGCCCCTACAGTTGGTGCTGAAGCCCACAGCTGGTGCAAAGGTGTTATTGCCCCTTTTACTCCGGTATAATCCCAAGGATTGAACATTCAGTAGGACTCAGTTGATAACAAGGGTTTACCTAAAGGTAAGCCCCACACTGCATCCTCCCAAAGCAGCCCCATTCTTGCACTCCAATTCTGCTCCACAACATGGATTACAGCTTAGCATGGGGGCAACTGCTTCAGGAGTGGGATCCTGACCTTACTAAAATGCTAGTGCAGGGGGGAAGCTCATTCATGCATAAATAAAATATTTCACTTGGTGTAAAATGTTTATTTGCCTAGCGCACTGTTGCCCTGTCACAAGGAAGTATTTTGTGCAGATAAACAGAGAAAGAGAATACAGTAAACTCAGATGTTTCCCATTCCAACAGTTTTGCAATACAGGAATCACAACTTCCTATTCATACTTTTCATTTATTGTCCCGTCCACACTTCTAGACATGAAAGATAAACACTGAATTAAAAGAAATTCTATTTAATATAGCTGCTCCTCTTTATAAATAGGTATTTTTTAAAGTAACAGCTTCTCTTTTAACAAAGAGGATGCTGTAGTTCATGGCTAAAAGATAAACACAAATACCTAGGTTAACAGCTGCAGCATGGTGACAGGAATTTAAGTTCAGGCACCCTTCAAAAAGCCACAAGGGTATCCATAAGCGTTATCACATAGAGCCTCTGTCACAGTTTTTTCCAAGACACTGATTTTAATGTCTACATTTGCCCTGAGTTTCCCCTCTGAATCCCCTATTTCATCTTGCTACTACAGCACTTGGGTCTTAATTCCAAAATGGTTTGGGGAGAGTGGAAGTCAGAAACTAATGCAGCATTCTTCCAGGGTTGATAGCTGCTGTCTGTCCCCAAAATATAATTGCTTTACATGCCTTTTTATACACTTCCAGCAGAGTAATGTGTCTAAAGTCACAATACTTCCTACTGCAGCCAGTCAATTTTCGTGTGACCATCACCTGTCCATCCACCATCAGCAGCATTTGAGGTTTCATTTCCTCCCAGTGCTTACCCTCTGCATCATCTACAAAGGTGATCTCACTTTTCGTTTTGTTTGTGTTCATAACCACTCTCTTCCTTGTGATTTTGTTACATACAACAAATATGGTGCATATTAGAAATTATTTCCTAAAAAACCCACCTGTCTGGTCTTTTCTTGATCAAAGTCACAGATTATACTTCTTCACAGATTATACATTGGCTTTTCCAATAATAAAGTAACTTTTAAAATAATTAGAACTACAACACTGAGCATACAATTTCTATTTTATCAAATAAATATGTATTTTATTCAATAGATATCTGTTGTTCAAAAGGTCAATAATCATGTATCTAAACACCAATTCTCTATATGGCTTAGGGCTTTAACAGATATATATATAGGTATTTTAACAGGTACATAAATAAAATAAATTTGTATTCAATTGAGTACAAAGGGTAAACTCTTCATTTAAGCCACAAATTTCTTGTGCATAAGAATAAGAAAAAAAATTAAGACCCCCAACTTACTCTGAGTCTTGAATATTGCTTTATAAACTTCTGAACCAAAGAACAGGAAGCAACAATTTACATCTATATATAAAAACCCAACTGGTTTCACACCTGAAGCTTTAAAGCAGTTTAGAGAGCAGAGGAGTAAACAGTTTTATTTTTAATACCTCTTTCAAAAATTGAAAATAATACATTTGCCCTCCTCTGTTTTAGGTGTTTCATTCTGGCTTTTAATGCCAGTGGGTTTGCTGCTACATCACAAGTTACAGTCAGAGGTAACACAGTGATGCCTTCTTCAGCTCTCCTGAACTCCTGTGCATTTCTCTCAAGGTCAAGGCAGAAGTGTCTCAAAACTCAGAGAGGTCAACTTAGATTAAAACTGCTGGGGAGGAAGGATCGTAAGCCTGCTCTGCTCAAGGACATAAACACCTGCTTTCTCAGAAGCTCATCCAACTTTCTACGTCACTTCAATCAATTGTACAAATTTATAATTCTATTAAAAAAAATAAGGGAAAAATCCTAAATGTAAGGACTTCATTTGCCTTAATCATCAGTGCTTACTTCTACTTTATCTTGATCTGCTTCCACATCATCTGTGATACCCAAGTGCTGCAAGGATCTCCTTTATCTCTGCTATTGGGACTATGAGGAGGACTATTTCTGGGAAACCTGGGTTCATCTCTGACCCATCATCACATGGCAAAGCAACTGCCAAGGAATACAGAGCAGGAGTTTAACTAGAGGTGGTAAAGCTCAGCAATTGCTTATCAGTACTGCTCTACACATATTTGTGCCAGTGAAGATTTGCCACTAGACCAGAGTGAGAAGAGTAGTGACAAAAATAAATTATCTGTGGTTGGGAGCAATGTGAAAGCATCAACTGAAGAGCAACTGAAGAGAAGTGGTTTTCTGCTCCTTGCTGGTCTCAAAAATTATTAGATTTGAGCTTTTTTGGCCTTATTCTTATACCTGCAATTCACCATATGTATCTACAGCTATATATGAATTTAATAATATATAGTATTATCTATTGATACACATTTCAATTTTACTCTAAGTCCTGACTGTCTGATAACTTTCATCAAATTAGACTCATGCAAATACAGAAATCTGGGGTCAGCTTTCATTTTGAGCTTGTTTCACTTCCTACATCTTGTTTTTGCACTGGCAACTAATGACGGGAACTTAGCAGTTTCTTCCTCCCTTGCCTTTCTGCTAAAATGGTTGCGTATGTCTCAGTCAATCCTTGCCTCATGTGTTTTAATATCTCTTTAAATTTAGCTTATTTCTGTAGGTCTGGCTCACCTAATCTCTGTGTATTTCAAATGGAATTTATCCCTTATATGATATGCATACACATGAGCATACACACACACACACACACACACACACGGGCACAAATCACCATGCGCTTCCCACAAAGCATATGAAAAGGAGCATGGATAACCTGAATCTACTCAGTGTCTAGCTATGACACTTTCCCTGTGCAAACTTCCACTGCTCCTGAGATGTAAGAAGCCACAGACCAGCTGCCAGCATTTAAAAGAAAATGGAAAAATAATAGGGGAATTCTTTTACCTGCTTCAATCTTCTTTGTGGAAAAGGTGAGACAACGCTAAAATAGTATTTTGACATACGTATCTATGTAAACAGGTGAAGAAGAGAAACAAGTTAATCCCCAGTGTGACCAACATAGTATGCAACAAGCACATTACCATAAAATTTCCCCAAACTTGGTCTCACTTAAGTCTATCCCTCAAATTTTCCATTTCTGTGACAGCAAGATAGCACAGCTATCTAGTTTATCAACCATGATTAGAGTAAAGGACTATAAATTACTCTCTGGGAAAGGCAGACCTGTTCTAGGCAGCACAATCACATTGTACAAGCTCAGAAGCAAGTTTGTCATGCTCTGTTTTCCGAGAGATTAATGGGTGATGGTGGGGCAGAACAAAATATTACTGATGGAAGGTTTCAGAACCTCATTCCACTAGGCTTAGAAGCTGTCTTGTAAGTCCCAGTCTTAAAAATGTTTTGGGGACAATAATGGCATTTAGCCCTTCATCCTCTTGGGAGATTAGGAAGAAGTCACATCTTTTTCAGCCTCTTTTCCAGACTTTAAAGACCAAACCCTCTTAGTTTTTTCCACTTCAACTGGTTATCTTAGCAGCCCTTCTCCACAACTGTTTCACTTTGAAGTCATCCCTCTTAAGTACAGGAGGGTGGAGCTGCCCAGGTGTTTCAAGATGATTTTCAGCAATGCCTTGAAGCAAATAGTATTACTCTTTCTTCCATCTACAGAAATAAATCACTCAATAAATCCCAGAAATTAATTTATGATTTTCACACTTTCATCACATTGGCATTTTATAATCATCTGGCCATCCAATAAGACATCTCGGTTTGTCTCATTTTTCATAATGACAAACTGTTGTCACAGCAGACTTTCATATCTCCAGTGGCATTATCTTACACCCTGACACTAAGTTTCTCCCCATTATTTTCCCAGACTATTTGTTGTGCATGATATTCTCAGCCACCTGTGTGTTTCTAATGCCTCTTAGTACTACATGGGGCCTCCTATTTTTTCATTGCAAATGAAAGTATTTTTTTAAAGTCTCAATGTAATGCTAATGTAACACCAGGCTACAGAAAGTGGTCCGGCAAAGAGACTGGCAGTGGTTCCTGTCTGCTGCTCTTCCCCCTGTTCCTCTTCTTTCTCAATTCCTGCCTTAGCAATTGAGACCAAGATAAATTCTACTTTGTCCATGCTACCTCCGATTATTTTTATGCTTCCCTGTAACATTTACAGAAAGTATCACCCTACCACCTTCATGTTCCCAAACACCTGCATTCCTACTACACTCATAAATCCATCACATTTCTACTTTCTCTGCAACACTCAGTTTCGAGCCCTGCACTAGTATTTGTGCCTCTCCTCTTCAAAGCCCTGATTCCCAACATAAATGCACTAATATCACAGTTCAACGAAACCAATCCGGGTTGGAAGACACCCTTCCTGAATCCTTTAGCAAGCTGACTACTGTTCTCATTGAAATTCTCATCACCCATTCCTCCAGCCTTTGGTGTCCTGTTTTTCTTTCCCACATTTGCCTTCATATTGAAATGAGGGGTTAGAACTCCACAGTATACATAACTCAAGTCCACTTCCTTAAAATAAAAATTCAAGTTACATCAGGGCCAAAAGGTGTGCTGCCATACAGCTATATTGCAAGTGGACTGTGTATTAGAATCAATAGAATGGTTTGGGTTGGAAGGGACCTTCAAGATCATCTAGTGCCAAGTCCCCTGCTGTGAGCAAGGACACCTTCCCCTAGACCAGGTCACTCAGAGCTCCATCCAACCTGGCCTTGAACATTCCGGGGATGGGACAGCCACAGCTTCTCTGGGCAACATGTTCCAGGGCCTCACCGCCCTCATAGTACAGAATTTCTTCCTAATCTAAACCTGCCCCCTGTCAGTTTAAAGCCATTCCCTCATGTTCCACCACTCCATGTCCTTATAAAAGTCCCTCTCCAGCTCTCTTGTGGGCTCCCTGTAGGTACTGGAAAGCTGCTTGGAGACTTCTTCAGGCTGAACAACCTCACCTTTCTCAGCCTGTCTTCACAGGAGAGGAGAGGTCATACAGCAAAAATCCCCCAAGAGTTGACATAAAAACCAAAAACTTTTATAAGATAAAATATCTACAGTTGCCATACCGATGCTGTATTGATGGGTTTCTGGAAAAGGCAGACCTGTTCTGAGCAGCACAACCATATCATATAACAAAACCCTTTTTTTTCCTATACTCCCCCATTTAGAATTGGTTTCGGTTTTCTTAAATTTTTTCATTTACTAGACAAGGCTTTTTAGTGATGCATTAACCAACATGAACTAACACATTGCTATACTAAATGGCAAATAAGTGACTTAAGTTATCACATCTCAAACTTCCAGTGGAAGGAGTGCTTTGGTAAAACTAATTCTATCAAAGTAAACATTGTTCTATGTTCAAATTACACTTTCCAACCTTTGCCTGTCTTGCCTTTAAGTGTCCAGGGAGGGGGCAAATTCATTCAATATTTGGCTAAAATACACAGTCTTTGCTAGAGCTCAGAAATGACAGCATAACACATATAATAAATATCATCTTAGCTGATGACATGAAAGGTAGCTCTAACAGGGGTGGGAAGCTTTGGCGAAGAAGAAAAAAAAAATCACTATTTTTCTGTAAATTCACTACAGTTTTGTCTAGATTAGTTAAAAGCTTAATTTAATGCAGGAATTTTGGCAGTGGTTAAAAAAAACCAAATTAAAGTAAATAAAAATCAGCACAAAACACTGAAAATAATGTCACGGTTGTGGTATAATGATATCATAATGCTTTCAGAAGGATGAAAATAAAATCCTGAAACAAAACATCACACTGAAATGAAGTGGAATTTGTACAAACTACTGATCCTTGTTTATTCAGTTGAAGAAAAAAAATTACCAAAACACAAGGAAGTTAATCCACAGAAGATTATAATTTTGCTAACATTGCATAATAGACTTTCTATATTATGAAAATGTTCCAGATTCATATAGTCAGTATTTCTGGCACTAATTTTAAACCACATCTTACATTAAAATAACATCTGTTTTCTGATCTTATAATACTTGCTTCATTTTATTATAATCATTTGCTTCAACTGCATCCTCCAGAATTTTGAATCAATATCAACAATGAATTAATTCACTTTGCCAGCCCTGAGGCAACCGCAGCTTCCATTTCCTCAACTTTTTTCCACTGTACTATATCTTTTGAAGATGGGGAAAAGGTCAAATAACATCTTAATTTGACATAACAGAATAAATACTTCTATCAAATTCTTCAAAAGGATCATATGACATGGAACAGAAAAGCTGTGCCAACATGTTAACCAAGTTAAAGCAAAGGTTCCCAAAATACTTTAAAGACTTAAAAGTGTAATGCAAACTATAAGTAAAATTATAAGTAATTTTCTTGACTGGTAAAAACCCTCCGTAATGACAAACAGCAGCTTCATATAACCAAATCTCCATTTCCAAACGAAAATTTGGCCAAACCACTACCCTGAAAAGGATCAACATTCTTCCTAACTATTAGGAAGTGTCTCAGTCCAGCTAGCAAACCCCAAGGACTGTATCTACTTTCCAAGCTGTATTTCCAAGTGTATTTATGTCTCACATACCATTTTTTTCAGCTTTAAATTGATGATTTTGGCCAATAATGGCAATGTGCTAAATTTTCAGTAGTCGAGTTTTGCCCTGAGCTTTATGTATGTCCATGTCTACCACTAGGATAAGGATCCTTCTCCGCTCCTTTTTAGTGATTAGAGCAATAACTGGCGTATGGAAATGAGAAAACAACAAGGTGTTGGAGTGAGGTGCAGGACTAGCCCAGAAGTCTCTATGCTCCTAACAAGTGACATGATGGAAGGATAGGACAAGGTTCACAGAGGCTCTTTAGAGAACACAGATCTGGGAACCACCCTTCTTCCCTCCCAGCAGTACTAACCCAGCTATTCACTCTTCCCTTCTCCTTCATAAACACTTTGCCTCCCAAAATAAGGTGTAGTTGAGAGGTGTGCAACCAGAGCTTCTATGTCAGTCCAGAACCCCTGGCTCATGCCCACAGTGGATTTACTTTTTACTGATCAATGTATTGGAAAGCAAAGGCACAGTCACACAAATCATCTGATTATTACAGTGCAGTGCCCCATGCCTGCATTCACAACGTGACACACGAAAGAGAAATGAGAGCTTCTCCCTGTTTTCACTGAGCCCCAGAAAACAATAAGGGACAAAGTGAGCAACCTGCTAACTTGAAATGAGTTTGGGGAATCATGACCGGGCTGCATCCCAATGAGCTCTTCAGTTGAAATTTGTTACTCTGTCTGCCTTCTCCAGAAGGTGCAAAGGAAGGTCTATTGTAGGTAGCAGCTGATACTTGAAACCTTTGTCTCCTTCAAGTAAGGCAGCCTAATGCTCAACCTCCACATGCCCGGACAAATGTATTGATAGGACTCTTGTTAAAGGAAATTATTAATAGCTACTATGACTAATGGGAGAGGATAGTTATTTATGAATGTGGCTTTCAACTAGTTATATAGGTTGTTGGCAATAACAACTATTTTGAAGATGTGATCGCTCACTTTGAAGTATGCCTGTAATTCAAACCCATTGCTATATTGTAAATAGAATGCAAAGATCATGAAATTCTCACAACATAAAATCACGGAATTGCTAAGGTTGGAAAAGACCTCTAGGACCATCAAGTCCAAACTTTATCCCCAACCGCCTCATTTAGAGAGGTATTTTGAATGCTGTCAGGGACAGAGGTGCTATCACTGCCCTGGGCACCCTGTTCTAATATCTGACCACACTGTCAGTGAAGAAATTTTTCCTAATAGCCAATCTAAATCTCCCCTGGCACAACTTGAAGCAATTTCCTCTTGTCCTGTTGCTTGTTGCTTGGAAGAAGAGATCCAGAAACTACCTAGACACAACCTCCTTTCAGGGAGCTATAGAGAGAAATAAGGTCTCTGAGACTCCTTTTCTCCAGACTAAACAGCCCCAGCTCCCTCAGCCACTCCTCACAGGTCTTGTGCTCCAGATCCTTCACCAGCTCCATTGTCCTTCTCTGGACCAGCACCTCAATGTCCTTCTTGTAATGAGGGGCCCAGAACTGGACACAGGATTCAAGACGTGGCCTCACCAGTGCTGAGTACAAGGGGACAATCACTGCCCTGGCCATGCTATTGCTGATACGGGCCAGGATGTCACTGGCCTTCTTGGCCACCCAGGCACACACTGGCTCATGTTCAGCTGGCTGCTGACCAGCACCCCCAGGTCCTTTTCTGCCAAGCCCCTTTCCAGCCTCTCTGTCCCCAGCCTGTAGTTCTGTGTGGGGTTGTTGCGAACGAAGGGCAGCACCCGGTCATACAACTGACCTCAAGCCATCAATCTAGACTGTCCAGATCCCTCAACATGCCAATAAAAACATGATGGATGACAGCAAATTCAGAGCCAGCAAGCCCTGATGAAGGTTTTGAGGGTCGTCTCATAGAAAGTATGCCACTTCTCATTTGGGTTTATCTTCTGTCCTTTCAAATTCGGGTAACTATATCCCCAGGGAAGAAATAAATTTTTATAAACCTTACCTGGTTTTATGCATTCTACAATCCACTTTCAACATGGATTAAGACAGTTATGGCAAAATCAGGGCAGAATGACTTCTGTGTCAATGGATCCTACCTGTAATAGCTTTGCCATTGTGTAACTCTTATTACTTTGCCCCATGCTGCATTTGCCATTCTGCTTCATTGGTCAGAGGGCTTCTTTATCTGCTGGCAAGTCTATGTTTGAATGCTGATATGTATTCATGGCTAAACTTGCAACTAAAACATTGCATTCTTGTTATAATAGCATCATATTAAGTCTTGAACACATGTCTAAAGCACTGAATTTCACAAAAGAGAAACAGATTTTTTTTTCACTATCTTCAAACACCAGCATAAATTTAAATTATAAAAAATCCCCTACTTCCCCAGCAGATTGTATTGTCTTTCTTTAGCTGTACAGCACTAGACACACACAGAACTCTCCTGAAACATAGGACATTGTAGTGGGGTATGTAATATGGATTCAAGAGTGAATTCCATGCTCAGATAAAAATTTGGGGTTAAATCATTCATGCTGGTGTGAGCTAATACTCAGAGTCCAGTTCCTCCTGAAAGTTTGCAAACATCGGACAAGTTTACTTAAGTTGCAAGAGGAAATTGCAAGACTTCTCAAAAAAAAAAAAATCATTGTCAAATCTGGTGCCACTAAATTACACTGGCAGCAATGAAATTTTTTGCTGTTTAATATTTACAGGGATGCTAGACCATCATTCAGCACTAACTGTTTAACAGGAGGAACCACCTCGTGTTATTCTCACTGATGTTAAGTAGCAGAACCTCCCTTAACTTCAAGGGTGTAAGAAGATCCTCCGGGTTCTGGTACCTTACAGAAGCCTATTTATAACTCACTTATTTTACTTAATTTTAAACTCTGTGTTAATTATATTCCTTCAAGGGCATGAATCTAAACTAGAAATGTACCAGTTGGTTTCTCGCCCAGCGTAGTAAACTGTTTCAAGCAACTGTTGGAATTTGGCACACATGGACTGGCACCAAAGGATATCATCTGAACCAACAGTTTGCTGCACACATGATAAATAGAATGAAAAGAGCTCTATGATTAGCAATTTTTGGAGTTTTTTAGATTAAGTCCTTAAGATCAGAGGTTTTTTTAATAGATGCAAGTACAGTTCTCTCACATCTACCAAACATATCCTGAAGGGCTGCAAAATGTCACCAATTCAGGTCTGAAAGCCTGTCATGTAAAGAGGGAAGCATTCTCTAACTAGAGTTGTGAAACTACATGCTCCAGCTGGGGTGCCAGTAAGAGTGTAAAAGGAAATACCTCACTGAAGGGTATATGTCACTGAAAGAACATTAATAAGAATTCATATCCAAGTTTCTAAGCATGTATTTCCTATTTGTTGCACACACAAGCATGAATAAGAAGTTCCTCTAAAGTTAACCAAAATTTGAGATATTTTACATGCTTTCCATTTTCGCAGAGGAGTGAGACTGAGAATCTGGAAGCGCTTTTTGAAGGAAAGGTTGTGAATACCTGGTGTGATAGTTCACTTGACTGTTCTTGCTTCAAAGGTTCTAAGGAAGAACTGGAGACCTCTGATTTTAAACACAGGTATGTCTTTGCAGATGATCTTTCTCAAGGGCAAGAATGAACAGTTTCCCACATTACCAGGACACAGTTATACATGTATATTAACTTGATAAAAGGTCTTTTATATTTGAGAGAAGTTATTCTGTTATTCTACACTAAAGAGAAGATCTGACTAGGGTACTGATTTAAAGATGCATGTTGCATTTGCTCAATATGCTAATTTATTTCATTTTCAAAAACTGATTAATAGTTTGACCTCTGCTACTATTTTAACTTTGCCTTGACATTTCTTGTTTTCTCACTCTAAAAACAACCAAGATTTTTGTATTCACAACATATCACTACTCGATTGTGCAGCACTTGGTAATTTCTGTTGTTTCTGGTCCTGCTAAATGGTCAATAGATAGCAGATGAAGATCTAGCAGCTACAACCATTGCAAGTTTCACTGAACCAGGCTCTGATCCTGTGACAGCACACAGCTTGCAGGAGCTCAACAGACTTCAGGAGACTCACACCAGGACTTTCTGCACAAAGGGCAGGACACAGACCTTAAAAAGTAGGCCAGCACTCACAACAATTCTAGCAGATTTAGACTCACAGTAAACTGGAGGTCCATGACAATAATTATTTTCACATTCATATTGCAGACTGCAAGAATTTCACAGCACTATGATTACAACCATACTGGCTGCTCATTAAAGTTTATAACCTTTGTAACTCCACATAACTCAAGTACACAGCTCACAGGCAGGACATGTGATTATGCTATACTTTGAAAAACTGCCTTAGATTGTGCACAAGCCCCAGTGTTTAAATGTGACTTCAGCACTCATGGCCCATGCAGCTAACTTTCAAAGCAAGAACTAAAACCAAATCAGTGTTCACAATGGTTATCCAGGTTTGTTTCAGAAGAACAGTAATGAGTCCACAACTTTCATTGGAATTCCACAGTATTAAGTGTTGTGCAAAGAAGATGTTTTAAAAACCAGTAAGACTGTTTCATTATTTGGCCATGCATGAGAAGTTCTGAGGACAATGCAAACTATATGAAAAAAGGTGTAGGAGAGGAGGCCAAAATCCCTAAGAAATCAGAATTGGGGTTGATACTGAGAAACACATGAAGCAGGAAGACTGCAGAAGCAAAGAGACAAAAAAGAGAAAAAACAGTCAAATAAGAATGCATAGGATAATAACTAATTGGCTAGAGACAACTATAGTCTCTAGGAATGCATATATTCTCAACCAGTATGACAAGATACAGAATATGTAATAAACATGTCTTTTGTGCTCAAAGGAGAAATTGCTTTCCTGTGTCATACCAGACAAACCACCTGCTTTTAGTGCAGGAGTAGGGAAAAAGTTACCTTTCACTCATCCAAACCTAGTCCAATACATATGATTTGAGTAAACTACTCAAATGCATTTTTGAAATTTGCAGCTTTGCTTAAATGCTCCATTAAGAGCAGAAGAATCTTACCTGAAGCACCTTTCGACCACTTGTTCACTCTACCTGTCAAAACCCTTTTCTGCTGGTGCCAGCTCCACTGTACTTGGTTCTTCTAAACTTGCACTGCTTTCTCAAAGCTGAATTTCTTAAGTTTCACTTTCTGTGTGGTCAGCATACAGGGCACACCAACACCAATGAGCACAGAACAACAATCCTGGGGCAAGAGCTGTTGTCTCAGCACCACATCCCCACAAAACCAAGCCTTGATTTCTTCTCCACAGGCCAGCACACATGCCAATAAAGCCACACTCTGCCTCCCTGAACCGGAGGTGTTTACATGGAGGGTTAGCGCTGGCTCAAAAACTTTTTACATGTGCCACTACACAGCACACAAAAACTTGCATGCAACAGAAATGAAACCTGACCAGAGAAGGTCAAAGCACCATCACAGAAGGGGTGACAAAGGGGCAGGGGACAATTCACACTGACCATTTTCAAGATAGAAACCTGTTTTAAGTCAGTTTGAGGTCACAATTTTAAATTAGATGTGACAAACAGCAGTTAGCTGTGTCTAAAGATCAATTACACCTACACATAAACTGTACTCTACATAGAAGGGTCTTGCTGACCACCTACAGAAGTACAAAGTTGCCCTTAAACAAGGCACAGCCTTAAAATTAATAGTTGGAAGACCATATCAGTACTGCTCGGTTGGTACTCCACTGGACTTCACTTCAAGAAGCTGGGGGTACATATTTCTGGATGAGTATTCCCTGATAAACTAGCACAAGTAGTTTATAAACGATAATTGGATTATGAAAGGTGCTAAGGCTTACTCCTCCAGACAGGGAAAAGAAAATTTGCTGCAGACATCTAAATCAAGAGATGAAATAAACGGTTTAGACCACTGACAGTCCTGAAGACAAAGCTGGAGAGAAAGAAACAGCAGAATGCTGTTGGCGAAAAATAAAAGAATGATGGGAGAAGAAAAAAAGGAAATTGTGGTAGGGAGTACTCCTACAACAGGGTAAAGACTGAAACATGGATTTTTCCAGGAAACTGGGGAGAAAATACTCCAAACAAACAGTATATTATTACTAATGAAGACATTTGAAGCAGTGTGGGTCAAGGACATTTTGGAAACACTGGGAAGCATTATGGCAGAGGGAGGAGAACTGCTCCCAAGGAAATTTTGTGGGAGATTTTGAGAAGAGGCAAGCTCTCCTGGTCAGGCATAGTGGGAGCACTGCTGCCTACTGCCTGCCTAGCAGAAGCCATCAATCAGGCCATCTACATCCCAAGAGAAACAGGCTTAGAATTCACCTCAGTATGACTTGGTGCTTCTCCACTAGTGCCAGGACAGCCACTGCAATCTCTCCTGAAGCCAATGCAAATACAGCTGGACAGAAAAAGGAAGACAAAGTACCACGCCAGCAGTACAGCAGAAGAGTTGCTTAAAAGGCAGGTTTTCCAGCACCCCTCATGGGCTGCAATGTTCCCCTCCAGCCTTTGCAGAGTTGAGCACATCTTTTGCAATGGTAAGTCTGGAGTCACAAAAATGTACTTTGAGTCCCATTTGCACATTCTGCTACGTCACAACGGCACATTCAAATGACTCTTGCAATGTATTTTGAACAAGCTGAACACAGAACATCCAATGTAGGATTTCCTCTTTCTTCTGCCCATCCCCTTCCTTGTTTGTTTACCAAAAACTTTCACTTCCTCAGTGACACTGACACCAGCTCTGGTGATCACTGAACCCTGATTCTCCAGTTCTTGTCCGCTCACACCTGAATCACATCTTCCCAGGGCATTTAGTACTTACTGAAGGGTTTTAAAAATCCATCAAAACTCATGGTAATGTTTGGGCTGCCCTGGACAAAACCATTTTCTGTCCACTGGATCTAATGAATATAAACCTCATGATTCTGGCAAAGGATACTTGAGCAGGCAATTTCAATATATGCAATAGATGTGCTACTATTCAGATCTTTCCCTACTCAGTTGATACTACCAGGAAATATTCTCTTTGTCTGAATACAGTAGAACTTAGTCATAGGTCAGACCTACTGATTTATAAATGTGTTACCACTACATAGGAATTCACTCAAACATATTCTTTAACTTTTGGTATTAATTTTGTTTCAAGCCCCTAGCACAGTTATACATGGAAAGAGAAAACCTGCTTAGCTGCGAAATATACTTCTGTACTAATTCCTGTGATACTATATTACTTCAGTTTAAACCTAATATAAAACCTGAATAAGATTTCATCCAAAAAAACCCGCCATTAAACAGCTTTGTATGCACCTATCTGTACAAATTAATAAAGGAAACATGAAAAAAAGCAATAGATTGTAGCTATCACATCAGAAAACCCACTTAACAGATTATGCTTTTTTTGACGAACTTCCTGAAACAGCTTTTGTTAAACCAACAAAGGAGAAGTTAAAAGCACATCACAGAGGGAATCCATTCCCTTCAAAATTTTATCATTTGCATACTGAGAGCAGCCCTCTACAACAGAGAAAACTGCAAAAAGTGCCATTCCAGAAGAGTAGCTGCATCCCATACTTCAATGCCTTTGGTGAACTATCACGTGTTCCAGTTTAAGACTGCGCTATTTCCTATCAAAGATGGCCTCTGCAAATTAAAGTAAGAAATTCTGCAGTATATCAAGCACAGGAAGAAGTAGCCTCCTGCCACATGCAGCAGAGACCCTAGAGGAAGAAGGACACTTTGTTCAGACTGTTTATCATTTGAGCCTTTGAACTGAAGATGTAAGACAGTGTGTTGCGCAAACACAGGAACCAATTGTAGATACCTAAGATGCCAGCAGTTTGAAAAAGATACGCAATGTTCACCTACGGGAGAGCAAATGCTGGCCTGAACTGTGCTAGTCCACCCTTTTAACCCCTCAGAGAAATGAGATCTACCCATTACCCCCTCAACCTTTCCCTAGTGTCCTCCTTTCTGTTCTCCCCAAAAAAGTGTTACTGTCAAAACACCATCTCTCTTCTGATGTTAGCCTGACAAAAGTAACTGATCTATTTACCTCTATGAGGAGTTCTTTAAGGCACAAAACAAATACAAGTATCTCATAAATATTTAGAGGAAATGCTTCCAACACAAGGTGAGTTCTGCCTTTGTGTTTTGTTCCATGAATCCACATTTTTCAGGGAAGATGCTGAACTCAAACGTGAATAATTCAGTCTCGGAAATTACAGCATTTAATGACAATGTCAACAGGAAATGTATCTGAATCAGGCAAAAATAAATATGAAAGCACAGACCTTTCCATCCTTCCCTGGAGGACAATGAAGTTTAAACTAGGAACAGTCACATTAAGGACAGCTACATTGCATTTGTCTTTTATTAGTACAGATTGATTTCTTTGAGAAGGTACCATTACTGTTTACAGGGTGGCAGACTCCTTTTGCCTTTATGCGTCACTAAAGACATTTTCATATGAATGCAATTTTACATTTTTATCTACAGTTTCCTGTGGTATGGCTTAGTAAGTCTGGAAGCCTTTCCTATTATACCATCTCTAGCACTCCTACACTCTTATTAAAGAGCGGACAGAAGTAAATGGGAGAAATAGGAAGTGGGAACATGATCAACAGGAGAAAAATCCTAAATCTCAGCTGGGCAACTGGTTTTTCTATAGAATGAAGCCTTTTTGCTTAGAGGTGGAAATCCTACAGAGGCAAAATTATAATAAATACTGCTTAACAGAGTCACCTGGTTTGGTATAATTATTTACACACTTGGCTCCATAGCTTCAAAAGGAAGTATACTCCCTGCATGTAAAGCTCACACAACCCTCAGGATCCCTGGCCCATGGATTCTCCTCCCATCCCTTGCATTAGCACATGACAGCTCATATTCTTCTGGGATCTCTGTGGCTGCAGACATCCACCTCTGTGTACAGCCATGTTACTACAGCAGTGTGCTAGGAATCCTAGGTTATACCTAATGCCACCCCCCCCCCCATTAATTAGTTAGTTAGTTAGTTAGTTAGTTAGTTAGTTAGTTAGTCCTCATGTGCCTGTCGTCTGTATTCACTCAGTTTTGCAAAGGGCTCCCTGAACCCCAAGAGTAAAAATGGCTTTACAACTCCCTGGAAAGAAGAAATAAAGTCACTCAATCACTCAAGATACGCACTAATGGAAAGGAGGAAAGATCTCATCCCCTTCCCTTATCACCTAGCCCTTCGACAAAAACAAAAATTGTCTCATGATCAACACATGTTCATCCCAAAACCTCACAGATTCCCATTAAGATTCAAAATAACATGCTGAGTATAGGTAGGCAAACATCTCCTTTTGTGACAGAAATGGAATCACATCTGGGATTAAATATGGCAGTACTTAAACTTTCCCAAATAACTACAGAGAGGTCAATGTTGCTCCCTGATGCGCCCCACAAGAAGGGCCAGATGTAGCACCTCTGCTTTGATGAGGCACTCCACTGAAGAACAGATACTAAGCCCAGCTGGGACAACCTTGGACTTGTTTTCACTGCCTGTTACAGGAATTGTTTCCTGTAACACTTGCTGTTCTGTGATGCCATTTAGCTTACAGGAGTAAAAAGGGCCATAGGAAGAGGTCACTTCAATTACATAGGTTAATGGGGGGGGGGGAAGTACTACAAAATAGTTACTTATACATTCATAAATACATATCTATCCATAAATACCTGCAAGGAATAGCTTCACATTTATCGAAACTCTCTTGAAAGGGTAACACTAAACCCCATAGTATTAAACAACTTAAAGGCAAAAAGGTTTAACTTTGTATTGTAAAGTTTCACAATTGATTGCTTTGTCAGAAAGAGTCATTGCACAATTCCACTGGTCAAGGGGCTTAAAAAGGAAGGCCTAAACCTTAAACCATGTCTTCTGTATATTTCTGTAGGACGAAACCTTTATTTACTCAAAAATAGAGAAAAGCAGAATAACTTGAAGTCAGCCAGCTACTGTTCAAAGATGACTGTTCTAAGTCATCCTGGTTAAAAAAAGTAATATATCTCAACAGCACACAATTAAAATAGATTTTTATGTTATTAAATAAAGAATTCTTTCCTAACTAGTCTGTAGCTCACAAAGTTGAAACAGAAAGAAAAAGCTTTAAATCTCAGAAGAGATCCATGGAATGAGACACCTTTTGATCTCAGAGTTCATTAATTTCAATACTTGTTCAAGATTTCATAACATCCTATTAACAGTATCTAACTGACTTCTAGCCTGTTGCTACTTTTTCAGAGAAAGTGATTTTTTTCTCATCCATACTTTCAGTGCTGTTGATAGAACACATTAAAAAGATGACACCTATTCTGCCCTCAGTGTTGGGTTGGAAACAATCCACATAAACACAGTTTGACTCTCCTTTTGGTAAAACTGAGCTACATTTTCCCAACATAGCTTTGCAATTTCTCAACTCATATCTTCCGCTTTTTGTTTTAACTCTATAGTGCTACTGTGTTTAGTGCAGACTTATTGACATGGTACTTGTATTTGACAGATAGTTTCAATTAATATTACTATTTCTAAATTGCAAAAGTCTTACAGGTACTTGATGGGATCAAGCTTAAAAATTTTAATTCTCAGTTTGCATTTTGATGTCCTAAAATACAATAAGACTGGTCAGAGTGTTTCTGTTTTTTCAAAGGTGGGTATGAAAAGCAGGAGATGGGATATTGACTGGGCGTTTCAGATGAAAACAGCTGTGCGCTCCCTACATATATCCGCGGGAGTATGAGCTGGCTAAACAAGTTTCAAGTGTTAATCCCTTTGGTCTTTAGTGCCAACAGAGGGGAGCAAGGCAGCAAGATGAGTTTTTGCCAACCCATTCACTGTAAACACTTGAAAGATGCAATTTCAACAGGAACTCTTCACTGCTTTACTGAAGGCACAGCATCAGCTCCTGAACTAAAATTGTAAGGAGAAAACCCTTCAGGGACAATTTCTTAGGTATACAAAACCTACAGTAGTAGTCTGCAAGAAACACCATGCACCAAACATCACAATACAATTTTCTCATCTTTCTTTTAATTCCAAGCACACTTCAACATACAGTTAGAGGAAAAACCTTCAACTTGGAAAACGCACCAGAAATTACACTCCTAGAAAAAAGCAGTGTAAGAACGGATACCCAGGGACCACATCACCTCACCTCAGTCAAGGCTATCGTTTTGGCTTGAAACGCCGACTGCAGACTTTAACCAGCTAATTTCACACGCTCCCCAGCACGAAACAGCCAGAAGGTACCCGAGCCCTCCGGACCGCAGCAGAAGACAGGCAACGGGATATGAGATAAATCATGCGTCTGAGAATGATTCTTTTATCCCAAACGCGGTTATTTCCCTTAAGAGCCCATCCAGTCCCACCGGGAAAGTCGAGCGGCAGTGGCACCTCCTCGCGGGGGCAGAAACGAGGGAGAGCCGCCCGGAGAGCGCCTGGTCCCGCCGCACCGCAGCNCCCCGCCGCTCCCGGGAGAAGGCACTTACTTTCCCGTGTGCGCAAGCTGAGCGGTGGCGAGCGGACGGCACGATGCGCGCCGGGGCGCGGTGTCCCGGGCGCCGAACGGCGGGGCCGGAGCGCTGCTGTCGCTGCGCGGCCGGGGCGCGGCCCGCGGGAGGTTCAGAGCCCGGTACTTCCTGCTGCCGGGGAATATTTGCATGTGGTGGACAGCGGGGAGAGCGACAGAGCGGGGGGGCGGCCCCGGCCCGGCGGCTCGGCGAGCGCAGCTCCTCCGCCTGGAGAAGGGAGAGCCGCGCCGAGGGAGGCTGTGCCGGGGACGAGGTGGGGCAGGGGATGCGGCGGGGTGTCGGGCATCAGCCCCCGCCGGGCTGCCTCGGGAGCGAGTGCTCCTGTGCCCCAGAGCGAACATCATGAGGGCAGCGAGCCTCCTCTAAAAGTTACAGCTAAATAAAACCCTGTTAGTCTGAGAGGCAAAAAAAGTCTGTCTTGTTCCACCAACAGCCAAAAAACCACCTTGAACTCCAAAAATCCACGGTAAGCAGCTTCTAAGGCCCATTAGAGGCTTGGTTGAGAGAAACAAAGAACAAATAAAGCTTATCTTTCAATGTTTCTTTTCTTTTAAGAATGATTTACTAGCCTGGTGAAAAGTGAAATAAAAATCTCGTAGGTCAGCAAAACAGGAAATAAGAATTGGACATAACATGCATGGACATAACAGCCAGAGGATGCAGCTGAAAAGCTCTGCAAGAACGAAAGTCAAGGTGTCATATGTGTATTGCCAGACCACATGGGCGAGTTCAGGTAATGGAGATTTCTACGGCAGAATTTCAAATAGAAATCATTTAAGATTTCCATATAAAAGTGTTTAGATCAAGTATCAAGTATAATGGATCAAGTTTGAGAAACAAAGTATTACAAGATGCAAGGCGCGACTGTACACTTTCCCAAAGTCCACCAGTACAGCCTAACTGAGTTGGAGCAGACTTGGGAGCTGGCGAGGACCTCTAACGGGACACCCGAATAGCTGAAAATAGCTGAGTGCAGCTCACACCCTGTTGGGTTTATGAGGAGAACCTGATTAATGTCAATAGGACCTACAGACCTTTGGTGCTGATGTAAAAGCCTGCCACTCATGGTTTTATGTGCAGCTGGCACAGTCCCTTCACTCTGCTGTGTGCTGCAGTCCCGTCTTGGTGCCCTGGCTCCAGCACACAGCCCACTACCTTGATCCTCTAGAAGACTAAGTCCCTAGAAGCAGTGAGACCATAATCTGTCACATTTCTTAATCAGTCCCAGATGTCTCCGGGCATCTGTAGAGCTCTGAAAAGTAGTCGGCAACGGTTTCTGGTCTTCTTTGAATTGTATCATCAATGACTAAATTAGTGTCGTGTAAATACTCAGTATTAGACCAGCCTCTAAAAGTATTGTTGGGTGAGACAGTAAGGAATTCCTCAAATTCTATTAATAAAATGTTGGTAAATGTTTTCTCCCTTCTCCCACCTTATGTAAAGGTATTCTGTAATAACAATAAAAATAATAAAAAAACCCAATAAAACAAACAAACCACAAAACAACCTTTTTCCCCAAAGAAAAGTTTATACTAAAATGAAAGATCTGACTAAATATACATTGTCTTGGATTTGGGGAATTTTTTTTGGTAGAAAATTTGGATTCCAAAAGTTTATGTAAAGTGAGATATTTCTGTTTGGAAATCCACTGTTAGTACCTCATGTTTGCATTTTCCTCTATAGGGCAAGCACCTTGATCTTGTACCTTTCTTCTTGGAGAAGTGGTGCACAGTTCCCAAATCTGTCTTGTTCTCCCTCCTTTCCTCTTTATTTCTTCATTTCATTTCATTATCAAATATTCCACTGAATTTAAAGTTCACCTTCTCCTAACAAAGCATTTGCAAAAATAAAATTTAGTTTCGTAAATGCATAGTAGATTCCAGCAGTCTAGTAGAACACAATCTTATCTATAATGTGAATAATCTGGAAAAATAAAAGAGGTGCTGAATTACCCTTAATAGACTGCTGTGCAATAGTAAATTGAGAAGACATAGAACAAACTCATCAGTTCTGCCCTAAAAGAACCAATACAAGGAAGGGTTAGAGTAGAATAAATACACTGTGCATTACAAAAAATAAAAACGAAGACAGATTGATAGTGTCATTTGAAATGTCATGGTTTTATGTATCCTTGTTCCTGCTGTTAAGAGGAATATATACAAAACCTACTTTAGAAAGCGTAAGCAGGAAAGGAACTCACTCTCTCTCATTATATATTCTTCAAAGGGGAAAAAAGCTGATTCCAGCCTCAGTACATCTGTAGATCAGCTGTTCATCACGTTTTAAATGTCTTTGTGTATAGATCAAGAGGATTGGGGGGTGGTGTAAAATGGGGCAAGAATGAAACTTCAAGCGTGTCACTGAAGGGGAAGTCCTTGCAGGAAGGACTGTGAGTCACACTAGCCAGCCAGCGTTTATGCCCAGCAATTGATTTCCCGCTTTGGGGCGATGTGACTCCCAGACAATGTCTCTACTGAATTAAGCATGGCTGCGAGGCAGTGCTCCGGTATGGAGGCCAGCTGGCAATGTAGGAGTCCACATCCGTGCTCTTGGCATCCAGAACATGGGGACTACACTGAACTGGCCCATGTGTCCTGGTTTCTGCTGGGATAGAGCTAATTTTCTTCTTATTAGCTGGTGCAGTGCAGTGTTTTGGACTTAGTAGGAGAATAATGTTGGTAACATACTGTAGTTTAGTTGTTTAGGCTTACCCTAAGCCTTTTCAGTTTTCTGTGTTCTGATGGTGAGCAGGTGCACAAGAAGCCAGGAGGGAGCTGACCCAAACTGGCCGAAGGGGTGTTCCATACCATGGACTGTCATATCCAGTATTTATATATGTTATATATTACTATATTCTGGCGGAAGCTGGCCAGGAGGGGGCTGATCACATCTCGGGGTTGGGTTGGGCACCAATTAGTGAGTGGTGAGCAACTCTGTTGGACAACACTTGTTTTCTCTTGGGTTTGATTCCTATTTCTCTCTGTCTCTCTCTCCTTTTCACTACTACTACTACTACTACTACTACTACTACTATTCTTTGTAAAAAAATTTGTTTCAATTTTTAAACTTTTCTTATCTCGACCCCTGAGTTTTTACTTTTTTCCCGTTCTCGTCCTTATCCCATTGGGAAGGGGGCAGTGAGCAAGCAGCTGCCTGGTACTCATTTGCCAGCTGGGGTTACAGCACAACACTGTGTTGACTTTCAGATAATCTCTGGAATATTTTTGAGACTGGTAAGTGGCCTGGGCCAGGGATGAGCTGAGCAATTTGTCAGTAGACTCAGAGGAATGTCCAGTGATATTTCCTGGGGGACTGTTAATTACTGACCTAATAAGCCCTGTAGGGTCCACACCAATCCCACTACATACCTGTGAGGTAGCTGCTGATCCCTGTTTGGATTGTGTCTGGGGGCATGAAGGGTCACAAACTGTAGGAAACAGTGACTCTGGGCAGTAAATCAAACTTTGTCATGGACAATGAAAACAGGCAACAAACTTCACTCTACATTTTATATATTCCTTAATCTCATTGTTGCTGAACTCTTTCTACAGTATGTTTGAATACAGAAGCAGAGCAGTGACAGAAGACTAAAAGATAGTCAGTAAAGCGTAAGTGGCACAACCAGGGCAGTAATTTGAGGGAGAGCCCAAGGAATACCTGGGTTCATTCAACTAAAAAAAAAGCAGGAAAAAGATCACTTTGTTCAAAAATAGGTTTGCAAGGATTTAAATTCTTTGTAGAAGAACAGGGATAGAGCACAGACACATGTAAAACTAGAACATTGAGACATATGGCTGCTTTGTATGAGCCAGAGTTTTGGAAACACAGTAGACACAGAAAAATGGCTTTTCTTTAGAAATTCCAGCACTTACACAGTCACTACTTGCATTGTTTTTCTCATGATTTTATCTCAAGACATTATCATTAAGTAAATTGCATATTGTCAACACACTTTATAATAACATAGCAATTTTTAAACAAGTAGTAAAGAGTGCGTTATAAAAAATGAGATATAAGTCATGCAGTTATTCTTCACCCAGTGTTGCTGGAGGAAATAAAAGCAGTATATTTTTTAGCATTCATTTTTTCATAATTTCCTTTCTTATTGTAACCTACTATTTTAAAGAAAGTCATGTTGACCTATGTAAGCAGAATATTTATAAATTTTATTCTTAATATGCTCTTTATGTGCTAAAGATGGGTTGCTTTTTTCTGTTCAAAGAAAAATAATATAGAAATTAAATTTTACTTTCAAGTATGAGACAACAAGTTAATGCACCTTATATGTGGATATTCATCAGTTCCTGTTCTTGTTTTCAGTTTGGAGCCTGGGAAAATAAAGTTTTGTGACACTAAAGAGAAATTAAAACAAACAAACAAAATCTTAGTTTTTAAAGGTTGTTCCATTATGATTATTTGAAATGTATCACACAATAATTTACAATCTTGACTAATTTTGTGATTAAAATTTCAGAAAATGTTTAAAAACACTTTGGGGAATAATGCACAGATCCTTGTAAACTTTATATATTGAATTAACATGCATTTGAACTGTTGTTCAGACTAACAATACACATACTCACTAGGCTAAAGCTGGGAAAGCTGGCATCTTACCTGTAGACACTGGTCTGCCTAAAGCACAGCCACTTCCATTTTATTACACTGATATTTTCTGTCCATAAATCCTTATTTCGACATTTTTTATTCCATCTTGTTACTTCCAGTTTCCATGAACAGCTCATAATAATACAGTACATAGAAAAAATGCTCGCCTTGAGATGCTCTAATTTTGAAAGTTAATAAAAACTCCTTCTTCTGCATCTTTCTGATTTTAAATATTTTATTCACCTGCCAATACCTGTTTCTATACATAGAAATCTTTCCCATTTTGTTTCCACTAGTTTCATGGGTGTGAGTGGAAAAATTGCTATTTAGTGAATCAAAGAATGTCCAACACTGGAAGCCAATTTGAGAACCATTTGCAATGAACTGGATTGTGTTGGTGAGACAGCATCCTGAATAACCTGATGGAGACTGAAAATGGCCTATGTGCACTCTACAGAATATCCCAATTGCCTTTCTGTAGAAATGACAGATCAAATGAAGGGTTGTTATGGTTCTCATGGATATCATCTTACAGAGCTAAGAAAAGCAGCTGAACTGATGGATTCCCCAGAGTTCATTCAGGTAGGCAATGAGGTTGAGCTGACAACAAGTGATTCCAGGAATCTTCCTCTTTTAAAGATTTGTGGCTATTTGCAGATAACCTTATTTTTCTGAAGAGACTGCCCACACTAATAAAGAATGTGTTTAATTTATGCTTAATTTAGTGATTACTAATACTGAACAACCTGAAAGAGCAGATTTGAGCCAATTCAGGAGCAGGTGTGTGTGATCATTTCAAATTAGCAAGATCACACAGTTATGATATTTTTGTTTGCTTGTTTGTTTTCTGCCCTGTACTCGGGGCATTGCACCTCCTGTTGCCAGCCTTGATGGGCATTTAGCCTGCGTCTTGCAGGTCCTGCACCACAGAGATTGCTAGTTCGGAAACAACAGGGTGTTTCTGGGGGAAGTTTCCACAGTGGGCTGTTGTTAAAGAGTAGTTTTCCTTTTCCAGGATCAGCTGTTGGCTACAGAAAGTTTCCCTGTGGAAAGGCACTGGACCATTGTTAGCATTGCTGCTGTGCAAGAGCAGCGCAGTGCTCAGGTTGCTCTTGCACAGCTGCAGCAGCAGTGGGCAGGTAGTCCCATTGCTGGTCACAGCCACGCTGCTGTATGAGGCATCAATGGACCGCATGCAGCTTTCATTTTCCTCTGGGACAGCACAGAGCGTCAGGGAGCATGCGGACGTCAAATTAATGAAATCAAAGCTGGTAGCACTGAGAAAAAACTGGTACCACTTAAAGCTATCAAACCTTTCCCCTTATTGCATCAGGTTTGTGAAAAGTAGCTCTTATCTGGGACAGAAAGTAGTTATCACTGGAGCAACTCCGAGCATCCAGAAGAAGGTTGCCTTGGTTACGTGAAACCTAGAAACACCTACATTTTTTCTGGTGTATTACCTGTCAGCCTGGGCTTGGGAAGGTGAGAGCTACCTATGTAAGTTAGGAGGTGACACCTGCAACCCATAAAGTTCTCAGCCTGTATGCTCTGTGGACATGGAGAATGCATTGCAAGGCTATGTTACCAGTAACAGCAACCTCATAGGGCTGATGTCTTTATTCCCTCTCTCCTAACCTGGCACAATTTTCCACCATCAGGAATGTTGGAGGAGCTAGTGTGGATCATTCTACAGATACTTCACTGTTGTCAGCTCAGGCTGGCTGGTCTAGCAGGACATGTGGCACTCACGTCTTTCCTATCCTGTCTGTCTGATGCTGTGCAGCCATGCCATGTACGAACCTGCTGCTGAGTACATTTAGAGCCATGGAGTTGCTGAATCACCCTCATCTTGGATGAGCCTGCTTACCTGTTCCTGCACTTAGCAGCAACTTAGCTGTTGCTGGGACCTCTGGCTTTACCACCTCAGGGTGGGGTTTCCAAATAGCTCTGCAGCATGTCTGAAAGGCTGCTGGAGGGCTACTGAACTGCCCTTCGGAACCAGGCTCCCGTCTGCATGCTATGTCCTTCACAAAAACTCAGACAGCCTAAAGAGCAGCTGGTGGCGGGGTAGGAGTGTAACAAGTGGAACTACAGCCAGTCCCTCCACCAGCCGCAGCTTGATCATTTCCTGTGAAATTTGTGAGGGTCACGTTGTCAGGGACAACCTGACTAATTGTTTTCTGTTGAGTGGTTGACAGCTGTTTGCTGTAACTTGAAATCATGCATATGTCGGACATGAGCAGTAAATCATCTTTTCTCTGACTTTCCTGTTCCCAGTTCTTGTTTCCCCATGAAGCTCTTTGTATCCTGTTCTTGGAGACAGGCCCTAGGGACTTTGGAATCCCAGCTGTGCCAGCCAATCCATTGCAGCTCTGCAGCTCTTTGCCCCAGACTTCAAAATATTTGAAATTTCAACCCTGGACATCTCTGATGCCATCCAGCCCTTCTGTGAGAGCCCCCAAAGAATGGTCTCAGCTGGAAACAAAAGTAGAAAGTCATTGAAAAGCAAAGGCAAAAAGGAAATTAGATCTTGAACAAAACTGGACACAAGGTCTATTTCCACACACACATGGGAGTGTGGAAGATGGGCACTATCAGAGTTCTTGCCCTGGATGAGGATGTAGCAAGTAGCTCATACAGTATCTCCTGCTGGCAGTGCCTACTTTGGTAGGAGTTGTTCCTTAGCAGCTGCTGAGCCTTGGGTAAGTTATCTGGTGTGGAAGTGTTTAGGATAAGACATGAAGCAGTCAGGAAGGCTAAATCTGAGGCAGCAGGAAATTCTGAGGGAGTAGGAATTGCTGATGTTCTTTAGGGTCACTATCAACCTATTCTGAGTCTATGCTAGTACATGTGAGCTCTGTAACCTGGATCCACTCTTTGGATGTCCTAGGATACTCTAGTGTCACAACCACTTCTTTGTTGCATCCAAACATTTGCTGCCACAGGACTATTGAGCTTACTGGCTACCATGCACACCCTGTTCTTGCTGTTCTGTATTTGGCCACAGTCATCCAAATTGGTTTCGTAGGTGAATGCATGTAATCCTTGTTCTTTCCTTATCTAAACAAGGCATGAAACTTTACAAAGGTTATTTCAAAGTCTAGACCAGCAGCTTCTGCCCTGGATGGATCAGGTCAGCTGTTGGCAGCTTCCATGTGGTGCAGCCCAAGGGGTGGTTTCTGAGGAACACCAGCTGTATTTAAAGCTTGCATAGGCATGTGGCTTGACTGTGAGTCAGTGATGGTGCTGCCTTAGCAGACTGTGAGAATGCCAAGACAAAGGCAAGGGTTAAGGAAAAGATTTGGTGAAAAGATGTGAGGGAAGGCAGGAATCTAGGGTAAGATCCATGACAAAGAAATCTGACTGGCGAGTGTCCATTAGAGATGACCAACACAGGAAAGATTGCAAGCTTGCAGCTGATATCCAAGGATGGTTATCCTTGAACAGGGCAGAGACAAGAGGGCATTTGGGCAGACTCTTGGAATGGTGCTAGCTGTGAAAGAGCCACTGAATTTATACTATAGCCACCTTGATTCAAAGCCAGCTTGAAGTTTATTGATACAAATTTAATCCATCAAAGCATTATGCTGTATGTGTCAGGATAGTGTTTTGTATTAGACAGCTACTGCAATGTTAGTCCAGTAGAATTTAAAGTGAGGTTTACTGTTGCACTGGACCACAACCTTAGAGGCAAGGGTGGCACTATAAACAACACCTCAAAGGTCAAAAGCAGCTTCAGACTGAACTCTGGAGACATTAGGTTATCATCGTAGATGACATGCCTGTTAAGAGACATCAGATTATGTAAGTTAATTTTCATCCATATGAAGTAAATTGACAAGCATATGGACAACGTTTTTTCCTGTGGTCCATTCTGTAACATTAAATTTTGTTAAACAACTTCCATTAACAAGTCGAATCATTCACACTACTAACATGAAGTCATAGTGCAACTTGAAATTAAGTTCCATACATGTAGCACACATGCTACTGTTGAGACAGCCCTCTTGCTTGAAAAATAAAAAAGATGATATGTCTTTTCAAAGTCTTTCACCTCTCAGGAAGGCCACTAAATAGGGAGCTACAAAGAGAGTCACAAGAGCAGAGCAGAGGGCCAGCATCCCCTCCCTTGCCCTGCTGGCTGCATTGCAGCCCAGGACACATTTGGCTTTCAGGGCTGTGAGTGCACATTGCTGCGTCATGTCTAGCCTCTCACCCACCAGCACCTCCAAGTCCTTCTTGCAGACCTGCTCTCTCTGTTCATCCCACAGCCTGTGTTGATACCAAGGGGTTGCCCTGACCCAGGTGCAGTACCAGCCCTTGGTCTTATTAAACCTCATTAAACTGAGATTCCCATGATCTACTTCTTGAGACTGTCCAGGTCTCTCTGGATGGCATCCTGTCCTTCAGGTGTGGCAACTGCACCACTCAGCTTGGTACAAATTTGCTGAGGGTGCACTCGATCCCTTCATCTGAAGATATTAAATAACACCGGTCCCAATATAGGCCTCACTTGTCATTGATGTCCATTGGCACTCTGAGCCATTGACCACTACTCTCTGGATGCAACTGTCCCTTCCATTTTTTACCCATCTAATCAAATACATCTCTCTCCAAATTAGAGAGAAGGATGTATTGGGGAACCATGTCAAAGGCTTTACAGCAGTCCAGATAAATGACATCTGTAACCCTTCCCTTGTCCACTGATGAAGCCTCTCCATCACAGAAGGTCACAAGTTTTGTCAGGCAGGACTTGCCCTTGGTGAAATTCCATCCCTTTCAGGCTCTTAAATGGGCTTAAATGGGACACAGATGACCATATCTGACACTGCATGTTCTCCTACTTCTCTGACTTCTGATTTTATCTTCAATTTGGCATTTAGACTTAATAAGAGTATATAGAACTATGAAGATTTTATCTCTTTGTGTAATTTTTTAACGGTCATTATTGATAACATTATTATTTCAGTATAGGTCACAGTTTTGGAAAACTATTGACATTTACTTAGATGATAATCAGATTGATTAGTCAGAAAGATTTTTTAAAATGGAAAAAACACCCACAGCAGACATGGGTGATTCATAATTCACAGGTATTGCTAAAAATGTAAAATATCTTCTTGGCCGAGTAATACACTAAATGTTACCTCTAAAAAGGTAACACACATTTTAAATCATGAGGACTGTTGTCCCATTGCTTGGTGACATTACTCAAATGTTACTCTGCTTTGCCATTTGCCATCGTCTCCGCATTAATGTAGTGCATTGTCAGGGACTGATATTACCCAGCCTCCAAAGAACCTACCTGCCCTGATGTGTCAAATCAATGCCTGCCAGCTACAGTAACAGGGTCACTGAGCAACAGCCAGTTGATCTGTCAAGCTCATGATCAGAGGAAATGTTCACAGCAGTCTCAAAGCAGTAGAAGACATTTCTATTAGTGACAGCTACAGCCCTGATGACCATTTTGAGCTAAAGCTGTCGGATGACTCTTTTGAGAGTGGATTCCAGAAGAAGAGGATTCTTCAGAACAAATGGGAATTGTGGCTGCACAGCAAGTTCATGGCCATGCCTTCTGTGATAAAGAAAATAAAGGAATTGGAACCTGGGAATCACTATCTGCCACTCCTACATCTCTGTCTAAGGGTTGTTTGTTTTAGGCATGAGTGTTTGTGAGAGAACAAGTCTAGTGCAAATACCAGTATCACTCACTTTCCTGGGTAACTGTCTTATGTGAATAACCTCCTACTCCAAACCCTCCATAATTTATGCACACTACTGCAAAATTAATTAGATTTTTGGTAAGCCATTTTTGAGAGAAAACCACATCACTGCCAACCTTTAAAATGAGTCAGTGGAACAACAGCTCTCTTGGATAGAAGCTTTTTGGAACAAATTCTTGAGATGCTCTAGTAAAAGAGCTACTAAAGAGCATAGCTGGAACTATGTGTCCACTTTTCTTATGCTATTTTTTTCCTTCCTACCTTCTATTTGTGTTTGCATGCAGTATCCTAATTACTCTTGGCTTTGCTCTTTGAAGGTTTCCTTCTTTGTTGTCTTTATTCTCCTACTTTTTCTCATACCCTATTATCTTTCACCTCTTCCTCATCAGTGATCAATTTGCAGACTGGAGCTGGTTCAGCAGAGGGCCACAAGGGTGGTTAGAGAACTGGGTCACATGATGCATGAGGAAAAGCTGACACCTGTGTTCATCATGGAGAAGAAATGGCTTGCTGAAGGTCTAATGATAGTCTTCAGCTGCTTGAAGATGTGTATAGAAAAGAAGGTGCCAGATTTTTGGATGTGCAGAATGAAATTATAAGATGCAATGGCCAAAGTTACAGCTATAATAATTCCAGATGGATCTAAGGAAAAGTATTTTGTTCATGAGAGTGGTTAAACCAACAAGCGCCTAGAGAGCCTGTAGGATCTCCTTCCATGGAGATACTCAGAACTCCTAGACAGGGCCCTCAGCAACCTAATCCAGCTTTGAAGCTAGGCCTGATTTGAGTGGGAAGTTGAACATTAAATGTCCTTGGTCTACTAATCTCCATTTTCTTAAGGCTTTCTTCTTAGACAAACTTGTATTCAGTCCACCCCAGTCAAGCCTTCTGCCCTACCTGGTCAGCCATCAGCAACTCTGGCCCTTTAGTGAGACCACGCTTTTTATTTATGTGCACACCTTCCACTCCACAATTTTTCATTATGCTCTCCCATGCCTGGTTGTCTTTGAACTGGAAGAAGTTGCTTCAGCACTTTGCTGATCTGCAGATAGTGGCTGGAAGAAATCTATTGAAAAGAAAGCTGCTGAAAGAGTCACACCCGACTTGGTGCACATGAGGTTGAGCCCACCCATCCAAATTATACCCTGATGCTGTATCCAATGTTTGAATAGGACAGCACTTCCACTCTGTGCAGCTACTTCCCTGCTTGATATTGAAAAGCCAGATTTAGAAATACAGCTCTTAACATCCAATTTAGTGTAATGACAAGAATAGCAAAATCCTGATGAAAAAACACAAAACCAACAGGGATATTAAGACACATTTGTTCCAAGTATGAGGCAAAGTGTATGAAAAAAAGACATAATTATAATAATTACAATAATACAATTAAAATTGTATAATTATAATAAATGTTGTAATTGCATATGAACAAAAATCCCAGTAGCAAATAACTGAGAACTGCATGGTGACTGCAGTCAGTAATACCCTGTTTCTTGAAAGGCAAGTTATGAATACCAGTTTTGGCAAGAGTCTGGTTTTGACTTCCAACAGCAGTATTAATTTGATTTTATGGCATGCAGAGAAAAGTTAATGCTGCTTACTAATTGTAAACACATAAAGAAACCTTGCATGCTGGTGTTTCTTGAAAGAATTGGCCCAGAATACAAACTGCTTAGTATGAGAAGATTGGACTTGACCTCAGAGGTCTTTTCCAATCTCATTGACTCTGTGATAAAAATATTTAATTTTGGCACTTAGAAATGTCATTGAAATGACAGATCCCTCAGGCACGGCAGATAAAATCTTCAAGGACTAAGCAGCCCATTTACTTTTGATCTCATGGCTTCCCTCTCATCTGCACAGTGGAGGACTACAAATGAAGATAAACAGGAACCAGAATGGGCTACTTCTTTAAAAAGAGAAACAGTGAAAATCTCTGTGAAGGAGTCCTGTGGGATTCCCACTGCTCTAAGAAACTGCCAGGTTGAGTGAGACAGATGGAGAAAAGAGGAACTTGGTAGTGTAGGGGACTTCTCCACTGAACAGCCTGGAGGGAGCTGACAAGGAGATCCCAAACCTTTTTGGACCTTCGAATGGGGTGTGTGTGAATGTGAGGAGAGCTGGAGAGAACGACAGCACCCAGCCAATGCAGGGTGAGCTTCAGCCAGGATTCCAGGACCACTTTCCTGGGTGTTGCACTTGTGAGGCTCTTGGGAGGAAAGGGTTAAAACAAGAAAGTTGACAAGGAGGCAATAGTTTTGCTCAAGGTGACCTTGAAGCTGGGAAAGCTAAAAATGTTGGTGTGGGAAAGCACTATTTCTTATGCCTGCTTGTTATTCTTCTTCTGCCTGTTTCAAGAAGGAGAATTCCTGCGCTGAGATAACACGGTCTCAGGGACATGCAGACCTCTTGTGTCATAGCAAGGCAGGCACCGAGCCCCCCTGTCCTGCTGCAGCTAGGATGAACTAAGCCAAACAAAGCCTGTGTCCCTGTGTCTCTGTAGCCTGGCCTTGTTGGCGAGGTAATGAAATAAATCCACTCTTTGCATTTTGGCTGTGGTTTGAGGGCTGCCCACGTTACCTGTATGTGTGAATTCACAGAGAGTGGGAGCGTGTCTGCCATGCTGGACTGTGGCAGGATGTGAAGGCAAAGAGAAGCAGAGGTTTGCAGGGCACAAAGATATTTGCAGGAGAGTCTGATGGTTCTTGTTTAGTCAACGGGGTGGATGAAGGCAAGGCTGTGCCTCGGCTCAGCTCCAAGGAGGTCAGGAAGCACCTGCCCAGGATCACCACACTGTGTGCCTGCCTCTGACAGCAGCTGTCTACAGCTCTCTGAGGCTGTGTGCCAGCCGGAATCAAACTCCTGTGCAGAGCAGTCATGCAACACTCGCCAGAGCCTCAGGCAGCCCCAGGCACAGGCCGTGGCTTCCGGGAGGCCACCCCATGTCACCTCCAGGGACACCCCTGCTCCACAGCTGCAGGCTCCATCACCCAGACTTCCAGCCCCAGGAGACTGGGGCAAAGCCAAGCCATGGAAGGGCAGCTTCCTTTGTTCCTGTATCATTCTCTTGCATTGCCTGCAAATGAAACCGTGAACCTTGAGGATGGTTTGGGCCATACTAAAGGAAAGGGACAGTGTGACCTCCATGTAAGCCATCCCCCAGTTCTCTGACTGAGATGCATTTTGGCCAGAGGAAGAAGGCTAGATAGAGACCGTGGGTGGAGAATTACCCACTCCTCATACAAAAACAAGTATGTCACCTTTGCACACACACATGCTTTATGAGTGTTGTGCTTTTTGACATTATCCAGTAGTGGGTTGCATTGAAGCAGGCTCTACAAAAATAAATAAACAAAATGATAAATGTAAATGTAAAAACCTAACCTTCTCAGCTCCACTATTTATTTCCCGTGATGATTTAAACAAAAACTTTTCAATTAACTACTCAGAAAAGACTATTTTTGTGAACTGGTTCAACTGTGTCAGTCATCAAAGATAAAGGAAACAAGTACAGCTTTAAACTGGTGTATTAGGTGTGCTCTGAAGAATAAAGAACACTAAAGGATTACAGTGATTACACCAGACTAGGTGATAAGAACGTAATAGAAAAGTGATACCACAGTCACAACAACAAACACTGAAAGCAGGTTAGTGGGTAAACTATATATAGAATTCCTAGCTATTACAGAAATACAAATACTATCTGGGACAAAGCAACACTTTCTTTCCCGTGGCATTTTTCATTGCATATTTTACTAAGCCAGCTAAATCAAAGGTTTTAGAAAACAATAGAGTGAGAACAATTAGAAGAGGAAGATACGGTTCAGGTAATATTTGAAGAAAGGCAGGGAAAGCCCAAATTTTTCAGGAAGACTATTGTAAATAAAAAGGAGATAAAGAAAAGGCTCTATACTACAAGTATTAAACAGCCTCAACAGAAGCTTCAGAGCCTGAAGCTGGATGAAAGAAGGGCTCAGAGGTTAGGAGGGCCAGGAAGAAATGGATGGTAACCTTCAGCTTTTGGTTAAGGCTAGAAAGTAGTGTTTAGAGTGGTTCCTGGAATTAATAGGTTGAAACTTTTTCACCCACACCAATATTTGTTATTGTGATTGGACTTTGAGGTATGAAGCTGGGGCTTTTTGGGGATAAGTAAACATATATAAATGTTAACCTAGAGACAGTCCCTGCCCTAAAGACTTCCAGTCTAGACTTAAGGCATGAATCTGATGTGGAAAGCAGATAGGGAGTGGAAGGTGTTTTGTTGACAAAAACTGTTGTGAAATAGATGGCAGTAGAAGAGGAAAAGAATCAGTGATTGAAAAATGGGGAAAAAAAGTTTGCCAATACAAAGAGCAAAATACCTGTTGCCAGCATACCTGTGACCAGATCAGGAAAACACTTGAAGAATTAGGGAGTGGGAGAAGTCCAGATGAGAGGTGTGTAAAAGAACTGTGGGGAACTTCTCACCTTGAAGAAAATGTTGATGTAAATGTCAAATGAAACTAAGGCGTCTTATCTTTACTGTTCTGCCTGCTGAAGCTCTGTGTGTGTATGGGAGAGAGGGGAAGAACAGTGCCACAATTAAACATATATGATAGCAGTTAGACATTGATTTTTCTTCATTTCACTGTCAGATCATGAACTTATGAGACTTATTTATTGACAGATTTGGTTCCTGGTAATTATTACTGGGGTTATCTGAAACCATGGCAAGAGAACAAGAGAAGACCACCATGCAGGTACTGTATAAACACAGTAAAGCATTTTTTGACATGATATAAAGAAAACATATAATAAAAGACAATACAAAATGAAATAAACCCCTTTTTAATACATAACTATTCCAGTTTCATCAGTTTCTAAGAGTCATAGTAGGGACAAGTTTAGAAAAGGGATTTTGAGGAGGGAAATAAATTTTAGGAGATTCCAGTTATTTCATGTGAAGTCATGTCTCCAAAATTCTGCCAAGAATTATTACTGAAAGTTGTGCTTTATTGATTTGTTCTCTCTCCACTAATTCCCTTTCACTTGAACTGTCAACATAAAGCTGTCTGTTTAATTTTTGGTGATTATATATGTATACTCACACATATGCAAACTGTCTCTCAGGCTTACTCTAAGATTTCCAACTAGAAGTTTATCTTCCTTGGATCAGATTTTTTTTTTCCCAAGGCCTTTGGGTAAGATCAGATTGGCTTTTTATAGATCTAAGGTTGAAAGCTCTGTTTGTACTTGCATATAGAGTAGAAAGAAGAAGTATTTTATTTTGCCAGTTTTTCAGCTTTTCCTTCTGTCTCTTTAAATATGCCAACTCTTACCAGAATTATGGTGTTCTGATTTATTGCTTTCTTTTGTTGGGAGCATTTGTTTGACTTCAGTTATGTCACTCTTACTGGTATTCTGGCCATCTGTATCCTTTATTGACATCCAAAAGAAACAAGAGAAATCTCTTAGAAATTCTTCTACTGGACATGCAAGAGCTAAAAATCAGCTGGGCATGGTTAGTCTTGAGTGTGGGTGAGAGAAAGGACTGGCAGCACAGGAATGCCCCTTCCAAGTCTTTTTCAGAAGAGCTCCAGTGAAGAAACTCCTCCACAAGGAAAAAGGAAAATAACATCAGCTTCCCAAACTCACTCAGGAGACTTTACCTTTTAATTGCCTGCTGCTGGCCAGGAGGAGACCACAACAAATCTGTATATCCCAGCACCAATGTAGGTAGTAACCGCAGAGGTGACTGATTTCCCTCTCCTGATGTGGAAGAGAGTCCAAGCAACGAGGAATGCCTAGACAGGACTCTACTGCCACTTTCTTTCCTACTTTGCTATTTATGCTGTAGCGAAAAAAAGGGAGAAGTTAAAGAAACTGCCCAACGGTCAGTTTGTCACAGGATGTCCTGTTGCATTTATCTGGCGATGCAGGCGAGTGACTCACCCAAAATATTTGATGATCGGAAACTATTATGTTTTTCTTTCTTTTTCACGTTTCTTCCTGAAAATATCAAGCATTCAAACTCTGAACCATGGTTAAAGCTGTGGTTAAGTGGCGTCTTAAAGCTATATGAATTCAAGGAATGGATAAGGAAACACTGTCTTTGAAGCTTACCATAGTCCAGGGAAAATCACACGACAAGAGTCTGCTTGCCCATCTCTGAAAGCTGTGCTACAAGGAAGTGAATGGTATTATCCCAATCATTGGCAAATGCCCATTGGCAAATGCCCAGAGCACATTCTTTGATATGGATTCTAGGCTGAACCTGGTTTTCTTTTTTTTTTTTTTGGTAATTTAAAAATGGTCATGAATGTTTATCAGGCCAGCCCCAGCTCAGAGCAGCATTAACAGCCCTAAGCTGTCCTCAGTTGGTTTTTTATGGAACCCAGTGCAAGGTTGCTCACCTATGAGTGTCCAGGCTGTAATTGCTGGCACACAGCCTGTGCACAACTGTGGGGACAAACAATGTTTGATTCCTCCCTTTGTCACATCTCCTCTGGCCCAGCCTGGCAGCGAGGGAGGCCAAATCCCTGTCCCTGCTCCAAGGGACATATGAAATAAACAGAGATCAGTGATGAAGCCTGGCTGAGTACTGCCCTGTACATACCTGTACTAAGAAACAACCTGTCCAAAACAGACCAGGAAGGGAAATACAGTTATCCTCATTTCATGCAGAAAAAAGTGGAGGAACTGTCAGGGTGACTTCCCCAAAGTCAAGTGGGAAGTCTGTGAGAATGGAAACTATTTCCAAAGAGTTCATGTGCAATAGCATGGGCTCACAACATTTTCAGAGAAGAGCACACAAGGCTTACATTAAAGCTACAGAGAGAACAAACCATGTGTAAATTGTGAGAATATCCACTGCACATTGCTGGAGGCTGATTGTCAGCACACACTTTTGGACGAGTAAAGGAGAAAAAAAAATCATAAAGGTAGCTGACTGGGGGTGAAAGCAAAAACTATTACAAGGTATTTCATAAAGAACCATTTTTTTGTGTGGTTATGTCTAAGAAGCAGCTAAGAAACGTTGGGAATGATAACCCAGGAAGAGTGAATAAAGGGTCAGAATTATCATCAGGTGATTTTATTTACCTTCAGGATTTAAGACTGGCTTCATGTTTACTCAGCAATCACTAAGTGAGACACTTACATGTGATTTTTTTCCATTGTGTTAATGAGGTCAAGGTTATCATATGGTTCCTTGATTACCATTAGCTGGGGAATTAAGGAAACACCAGATCCCATGATATCCACAAGGCTGTGAGAGTTGATAGAACTGGCTCTAAGCACACAGAACTATCTCTTCATACTATGCTTATTTTTGGTACTGAGCACTCAGTTATTTCTGGGTGAATTTTCTACCTCTTTCTTTGTTTATAAGAAGGAATTTCTCAACGCTATGCAATAGAGATACAGATAGGAAATGCCAGTTCCTGTCCCAGGGACAGCAGAAGAAGAACAATTTAAGCACCTCACTGGTTTGGCCAGGCATTGAGTATTGTTCTGACTTTCATCTCAGAGTTTTGGACCCCAGTAGCATTTATATAGAAGTTACTGGTTTATAAAAATCCACTGTGTTATGCCAAGCAAGGCATAACTAAAGGCAGTCTAAGAATATCATAAAGACTCACAAAGTCTGTGTCTTAAAAAGTCATTTTATGGGCCTTTTCCAAAATACTAGCTCCCTCAGGCTCAAATGTCTCATACCCAAGTAAAGATCTTGTTTAATTCATAACAAAGTTGACACGTCTGCTAGATTGTTTCCCATGGATTAGTCTGTTCACAAACACAAAACATACTGGCATTCAGCTGGGTGTTACTACTGCCAGTTTCAAGACAATAAATAGTTCAGTACTGAGCAAATTCAAAACTTTTGTTCCACAGAGCAATAAAAGCAGTAGACATTGCCTACTGACACACTGCCAGAATAAATATTACCTACTGTACAAGTTTCCATTCAGATCTTTCATCAGGTCAAAGCACAATCACAGACATTATCAAGCTTTATTCTGCATTAAAAGAGTTTTCATGAATGATTGAAAAACTTTTTAACTGCAATTTCAAACATATTACTCATTGAATCTTAATGACCTAAAATCTCGCTCAACATCGGCGTGTAATGGCTTGGTGCTGTTCTCCTGAAGACATGAAGTTTATTTTGGGATGGAGCCTTCAAGGAAGACTTAAACAGCTTCTTTGGCATTTCTGGCACCCCAAGACATGTGTCCTCAGCATGTAAAAAAACAAGGGAAAGTGTCTGAGTTCATCACATCTACAATGTGGCCCTGAGCAGAAGCCAAGCCAGGAGCAGGGTTTTGGGTTCACTTCTATGATTTGGTTATTGTTTGTTTTATTAATATACCCAATTACCTCTGAAAGGAGGATGTATTGATTGTATGCAGTAAGTGGACCACTGATAGGTTAGGTTGGGGAGCTGTCTCCTAGTGTTGATGGAAACACTTGCTACAAATAGACCTGTTAGAAATCAAAGAAATGTCCTAGAAAAAAGAGAATTTGTATATTTTTTTCCTTGAAATAAACACTATGTTTTAACTTTGGCATGTTTAAACAAAGAGTAATTTTGACTCTTTCTGCATCCTTAATAAAGCAGCATACCAGTTCATAGTGGCTGAACCCCAGCTGGAGCGAGGTGTCCTGTGTGCCACCATGCCCAGGCAGCTACCAACAGGCCTGGTTCTGTCCTGAGCTCCCAGGTAGCCATTTCATCTCTCCCCTCACTGTCAGTTCCATGGAGGATGCATTTGCTATGTGAGCAATTTAAACTATTGCAGTAACAGAAAACCCTCCATCCGCGATGAGAAAAAGAGAGGCTTTGTAATGGGCCTGGAAGGTGAAGGCACTTGGCTGATGGCAAACCTAATGTGTGAAGTGAGCTTCATAAGGGATATCTGCCAGGAGCTCCTTTAGGTTTATACTGTAAGAAAATGAGCTGAGAGGCTTCATCTGGAAATAGGAGAGCAACAAACTGGGTGAGAAGGTAAGCAGGGAAGTGAGTGATATGCAAATATCGTACAGTGAGGAGCAAAACCATTTACCTCATTAAATAGAGCTGGTTATGCCACAGATTCTGGGCTCTACTTAACTTCCAGTCATTAAAAAGGCAGATATTTATTTTCTCTGAGAAAATTATATTCTCCAGACAGGAGGTGGACCATAAAATGCATACACAGTCTCCTAAACAAGGCTTCAAAAAAAATTCGACCACTTCTATTAGATAACCTAGTCCAGTTTCCTTACTTTAATGCAAGTCCTTGTGGACCATCTTACAAGGTTTCATATGGTCTGGATTTTTTTTTTTCTTTCTTTGGTTTGTTCTTCCTTTGAAATGTCCCTTTAGAGCTCTCTGCTGTAAAATACCACAACACTTTCAGGAAAACATTTTCTCTGGTGCAATAACCTATGTTAAGCTTTATCGCATGCAGTAGTGCCACACCATTGAATCCTCCCCTCTCTTTGCTCTGATTGACTTGCTCTGCTACTTTGCTTCTTTTATAGGCCAGGCTCAGATATAGTTTTTAAGGCAGTTTTTAAAAGCAAGATTTTTCTCAGCTCTACCCACTGCTCACCAGATTTGTTTTCAGCTAGATGGGCATGCACAGCATTTTTAGGCTGCTCCAGACTGTAGCCTGGCAATGGTCAGCAGTGTCCCCTCCCAGGGCTGGGAAATACGTGCACAATTGGGAGGAAACACAAGAGCAGCCCAGGAGAGGATAATATGGAAGCTGTTCACTTGGGAAGCTTCAAATAAATGTGCTTTACAGCAACATGCCGTGGGATGGGTATTGCTTAGGGATTGCACTTTTATTTAAGACAAAAAGATTAATTCTTTTGCAGGATACATCATTCGATGGGAGAGAAACTAAAGGAATAACAGGAATGAGCCACAGGAAAGCCAGAGGTAGGAAAAATGGTCTTTGGGACATCAAGAGTTACAACTTTAAGGTTGTAATTTATTTATGGAAAAGAACTAAGACCTTTGTGTGTATGGTAACCAGTCCCAGCTCTTGGAGCCATTGAGGTGGCAGAATCAAACTCAGAACTCTAATTAGTGTAACTGAAGAATGAGTATACTTATTATCTGATATAAAGCAATTTTAGAAACTCCCACAGTTTAAAAATAATAGTAATAACAGTAATTGAAAACATGAACTGACAAGTCACTAACAACCCATTATATCACAGCAGCGCAGAAGAGCCATGCACCTTTACAAAGCACCTTTCTGTCGATCTCTGACACATATACACACCCCAACGTGGTCTCAAGAGCTGCTGCACAGGAGATGTTAAAATGTGTTACAGACCAACACGCAAATTGTGGTGTTTCGGCTAGGTATTTTTGTTTCTGGTGTAAGGTGGAAGTCAGAAAAACTTATCAGTAGCTGGCTTCAAAAACACTGGTTCGTCTAAACAGGTTTGTTCCTTAGTGTAAATCAAATCAACTATTCTGAGCCATCTGTTTTTCCTTGGATCAAGACAGATGTTTCAGGCTTCTCCTGTTTGGGCTCATATGAGATAAGAATAAAATGAAAGGACATGTGAAGCTAAAAGACTGGTCCAATTTATCACACAGAGAAGCGATTCAATGTGTTGCACAGAGGCTTGCTGCTTTAGCTAGAAGTCTCAGGTAAGGACCCTCTCCCCAGGGAGCTGCAGCTCATCCTTGCCCACCTGTGTCCTGAACTGAGGCAGGCCAGGCAGGGGAGGAGGACACAGGCATGAGTCTCATGTCGCTCTCTGTTTCCTCAGCCTGCCTTGGGAGGGAGAAAAAGACAAAAGGTTTTGCAAAGAAGCAAGAAACATAGTCAAATACAGACTAGTGGGTGTAGAGGAAAAAAACCCAAAACAAAACAAAAAAAGAAAGAAAATCCCTCTTTTCTTCCAGCCATTCTTGTGTTCATTTCATGGAATTCCATTTTTGGGAGTAGTAGCATGATGCAATTGAGAAAACAGCTACTTAAAAATTCCCCCTCCCTATTCCACATTGGCATTCAGCAGCTCTAGGATACCTTATCCTGTGGCTGCCCAGGGAGAGTGACTAGCAAAGGAGGTTGTGGGTGGAAAAGGAAGCATATTTGCATTCCTTTTGCTTTCTCATTTTGGAATTTTCTTCTGTCTAGTGCATAGACAGGTTTATAGAGAGAGAAATGCTGCAGATTATAATCCAGACTCCAATTAGCCCCAGAACTAATGAGGTGTCAGTCAGTTTGTCTTCCTACAGCCCTTCTGTGTGCCCTGCACCAAGATCAGCTCAGCCACATCCAGGCTTGCCATTTCCTCCAGATTAGAAGATGAGATCGATCTGGACCATTGCCCTGGTTTTTCACTTTCTCAGAGGAGTGTGGGGAGCTGGGGTCTGACTCTGTCAGTGCCCCCTGAGCTCTGCCCAGATCTGTGATTTGCACGTTTCCATCTGTGGGCAGCCCCAGTGCTCTCGCTGCCTCACACAACGCGGTTACACTGTGCCCTCTCCCTGTGCCTTGCTGGACGCCTGCCTTCTGGCAGACCCCTCTCACATTTGCAGCGCTCTCCAGAGGGGTGACAGATTTGCTTGCCACCAGGCACACAAACACACACATTGTGCAGGGCTGGCTGTGTGCCCCGCTCCTCCTAGCTGAGTGCAGCCCACCCACTCTGGACGTCTCAACCTGGATGCATAGCCAGCCTAGTATGCAATAGTAATTAATTCCTGTTTCAAAATAATCTTGTCCTACTTGCTACTACTTCATTAATTTCTAAGAGTTGCATCATTTCTTTTCTGAGTTACACCCAGTAGCTCCCCTTCTACCTTGCAGCTCCAGAGCTGTGTTGTCCCAACCATCCATGGGTATAAGGATGGCCAGCATCCACGAGCATTTGTGGCACCACAAGATGGAGTCAAATGAGAAAGAGGGGGAGGCAGGGTGTGAGATAACCTATCTAGATAACTGTGGTGTTTACATAGCAGTGTCTATTATTTTAGGAAAACCCATGGTAGATATGTAATTAACAGAATAATATTTATTAGCAAATTAATCTCTGGGCCAGCATCCGTAAGGGTGGGTAGCATATCTGCAGCTCTCACATGAGGTGATACATAGATTTAGTCCACAGAAAATATAATGGAAAGGAAAGAAAAGAATTACAATTTTGGAGGCAGCCAGGATTTGGGTGTTCCCTGTCCTGGGCTATGCCAGCATTAATTCAGTTCCCAGATGCCTGTTGCTGCTTCAAACCAGCCTGGAGCAGGATGCCCGGCATCCACACAGACCTTGCCTGCAGCTGGTGACCCCTGCTTGCACAGTCACATCTGGGACTGCTCTTCCCTAGAGAATGAGATACTGGTAGTTTGCCAGCCAGCCTGACATCAGCCACCTCAAACTGAAACATATTTTAAGTGAAAGAAAAGTGAAATTATATTGATATGCAAAATAGAATTGTTCAGTTGCTGCCTGTAGAGGCAGACAGACACAGAAATATGGAGAAGGACAGCTAGCTAGCAGTGATTTTCTTTTCTTTTTTTTTTTTTTTTTAATGCAGTTGGCTTACCAGTTCTCCCAGCTAGAGAGTGTCGGGATGCTGAGCTGGGTGGGGTTCAGTCAGCCGTAAGGCACTGAATTAAGGCACTGGACAAGGCACCTGTTACCTCCAGTGTCTCCAGGCTGGTAGTTTAATTTGGATCACAAACATATTTTTAAAATAATTTTGTGGTTACTCCCCTTACTGTGGCTCCCACTGCAGCACAGTCCCTGGAGTGTGCAATCCTGATTCCTGCCAGGGGATGCTTGGTCAGATCACTCCAACCATCAATGCACATGCGACCCACAGGACTGAGTCAGAGCTGCTCTGTGATAAAACCACAGAGGTGTTTGGCTGCATGGGTCTCTGCACTGCCTGTTCTTCTCTGCAGATCCCTTCCCAGGGTGCTTGCTTATGTGGACCTAGCTGTAGTAACTTCTCCAGCATGGCTGGACACTGACTTTGGGATTGGAATCTGGGCTGCCCTCACAGGAAGGCAACACGACAGAAAGAAGACTGGGAATCTCTCCTTGGCTACAAGGAAGGGATTTGGGGCTCACGACATCCATGGTACCAAGTACGCATTCAGCTAGAATAACTAGATATCAGCAAGAAGTCATAACCTCAAAACTTCTTACACATTTCTTACTTACAACACTATTGTTTACTTGCAGCTCTTTGTGTTAACCCCCCATGCTCTTGGCAAATACCTTTTATAGTGCAAGCAGCAAACTGCAGCATTGCTATTGTCTCCTATCGTCAGAATGCTAAGTTCTTACACCGCAGAAGGTAAGTGCCATCACCCAAGGCCCAGACACATTTTGACCTGTTTTTAATGGAGATCTAACCAGGAAAGGACAGTGCAGATGCCAGCCTGCCTAGGTGGGGGCTGGCCACTGGTTCCACTGCCTGCTTCCCCTGGCTTTCTTCACAGACTGCTGGGGAGCTGGAAGTGTTTCAGATGCTGTAAAGAGGGTACCTGGTACCACCTTGTTGCCCATTCAGCTCACACCGGCCAGTTATTCTTTACCCCCAGTGTGGCACAGCTGGCTCCCAGGCCTTCCAGTTGAAGCATTTGTGGTATTCTTCTTTAAAATGCAGTTTTCCTGGTGTGCTACAGGGATTGAGTCATGCTGTGGCCAGCACAGAGCAGCTTGTGTGCTTACTTCCTCAGCAATAAGCTGTGGAAATTGATAGTGCTGGTGGGGATCCTAGCATTGCCACTCAGCATGTGGTCTCAAAAACATGACTTGATAGCTGTCACCAAGGTCATCTGATTCCTGTTTTAGAGTAAATTAAAAATAAAGATCCCTTCACAGCCCAAAAGGCAATAGAAAACTCTTATTACAGACAAAGAGAGGAAAGAAAGGGGCAGTGTTTGCTTAACACAACCTGGACTGCAGCAGGAATTTGATCTTTTCTTAATCCTACTTTATCTAAGTTATTGCAAATCACCATGGATTTTTTCCATTCCTCTTTGCTGATGATGGTCCTGCAGCAGTGCAGGGCAGCAGCATCTTTAACACAAGCAAAAACTGTGTAGTAATCAAGGTCTGTTCCCAGGAAATCCCTCAAGCACCCGAAGTAGCCTGGGCATGACAATCTGCTGCTTCTTCCTCTCTTAAAACTCATGAACTTTTTGCAGGACCAGATAAACAATGATCTGTAAATTCTGGATCTTTTTATTTCTCATCCAAACAGGTGACTGCCAAGATGGAACTCATTGCTCTCTGGAGTTTCTTCTCCTGGAAGTTTTCCCAGGTCCCTAATCCCTGTCACTTATGCCTGTCAGCATGCTCTGAGCTGACCAGATACTCACATTCACTAACCTCATGGTTCATAGCTATCAAACAGCTGCTCTTTGCTGGTTCCTTCTCTGGGCTGAGCTGAGATCATGAATCTTCTAGGGGCTTTTGCATCTTTGCATCTTCTGTGCTGGCATAGCTCTTTTTTTCTTTATTTTTTTTTTCTTCGCTGTCTGGACTGTTGATTTTGCCAATTCAGCTGGATTGGATTCTTCTTGGCAGACCTTGATTCTGTAGCCTCTGCATCCATTTTTGAACAGCTTTTCTACTTGCAAAGCAACTAAATGATTTCTCCACTTTGAATTTTTAGAAAAAGTGATAATAGTTTTGGATTAAATAATTCTTCTCATTACCAGAGAAAACAAACATGCAAGAAGTCAGACTGTTTCCAACTTCAATTTATTTATACTAAATGCTTTGATCTTTAAACAAAGCTGATAAATCAGAGCAGCAGCAGGGACAAGCAGCGTGGTCAATCCAAAATGTTGAAAAGTCATGTCAGCTGCTATCTCTATGCCTCAGACCAAAACATGAGGTGAACCTGTCTACAAAGCAATTTAAAATTAGTTACATTTTGGACATTCTTATCTGATTTCTGAACTATTGTAATGCATCCAGGTCTTGTTTTTATGTCAGCTGTTTTATTGGGACTTTTAGTATGTTGTTTTGTGTTTTTTTTTAACTGCAAGGACTACAGATTTATTTTTAGATGAAGTTTGGGGCTTTCTTTCAAACAATACTTCTTACAAGTGGCAGAAAAAATCAAAAGACAGCCAGTAAAGTCACGAAATTTGGCAGTAAGAAGCAAAAGTGGACTCAAGCAGTGTGTCTTGCAGAAGCCACAATCCGGGCACTACGGCATTCAGCTCTGCAGCCTGAACACAGCCCTGTGAGCCCTTTTCTCTGTCCTGCTCCCAGTACATAGCTCACTCTTAAGCCATCAGGAACCCCTGCATGTTGGTTTCCCACTCCACATTACATGACCATGAGGGTTGGTCTCAAACCTGACTCTACCAGCACCTCTTCTTGGCAGGGTTAACGAGTACCCTGGTGGGTAATTCCTGGGTAAGGTCTAGAACTTCCACAAGGCTCATTTTTCTTGTGAGAACTGCCTTTTCAGCATCAAAATCCAGCACTGAACACACTTCCTGGAGCACGGTTTCTCCTGCAGGAGGAGCCCAGAGTTCCCCACACAGCTGCTTCCTGTGGAACTCCAGCTTCTGTTTTGGGGACCACTTTACAGAAGTACAGATGTGAGCCTGAGCTACAGATAGCACTGCGTCTGCTGGGAACATCCGAACGTTCTGACATCTGAAGTAACCCCTAGGACAAGCTCAGCTGCAACCCGCATCCACGGAAAGCATTCCCACACCAGCATTGACGTTTGGCACAGGCAGTCCCCCACAAGTGACCCTCTGGGGCGAGGGACTCTGCCAGGCTGGAGTTCTCCTAAACAAAACTGGCTGTGTTTAACCTTCCCAGGCAGATTTTCAGATTAAGTTTGCGCATACCAGGAAAGCAGACCGTACAATTTGCTCCCCTGTTTGACATAATCATAGGCTGTCCTGGTGCCTGGAACAATTTAATGAATACCTTAGGATAGGTTTTGCTGTCAGATCACAATACTGCCTTTCACAAAAGCTCTTGCCACTGCTACCATCACTGTATCTGACACTGTGACAATGTGAAAGACTCCCCAGAAGTCTAGGTCGTGGTGCACTGATGTGATAAATGTATTTATTCAACCTGAATCAACCTGTGATAACTATGCAGAGGCATATCCTCTCTGCTGTCCATTCTTTGGCAGTATTTTTTGGATAAAATACTGGGGAAAGGCATTTCATTAGTTCCAAAACACTGAAGGTGCACTGTGAGCCCCTGTACTCATGTTTACACAGTGCTAAAGCTCTGGTGCTGCGATTGCACTCCTCTAATAAACCACAGGGGTTTCACAAGAAGGTTGAAGCACAGCCTTGAAAAAAGGAAGAGAATGAGTAAAGGCACACAGAGAGACAGGAAGAATCATGCTGTCATCAAACCCAGACTGCCTCCAACAGCATTATTTTTTCCTCAGCAGTCTGAGAACCCAGAAACCCAGAGCAATGTTTCAGGTTTTCAGTAAAGACTGTGCTGCTGGGGAAGCACCTTGAAACTTGCTCTGGTTTTGGAACTTTACAAGGTGGCAAGCCAAGACCTCAGAGATATGTGGAAAGCAAGAGCTCAGAAAATACATGTGCATGAGACTTGAAGAAACGTCCACAAGGGGCTGGCCACAAAACCACGCTCCCTGGTTTTGCACACACCCTGTTGTGACACATGCTAAAAAGACACTGATCCTTGGGTCTCTACATGGAGAAATCTAAGACTGACCCTTAGGCTGCAGAGATGTTGCAGGGAGAGTTTTGCAGAGCTATATGCGCAGCTCGACTAGGCATTCCCCTGGGTGAGGGAACCCTTGATCAGAGCTGGGTGCTTCTGGGGCTCCCAGGTGGGCTGCTGCTCTCCCCACTTCCACCCTGGGCAACAGCCCTGCTCACAGCATCAACAGGCACCACCAAACTCCCAGGCACTGCTGAGACACAACAGGATCACGCTGAGAAGCAGAAACCAAACCCCGGGTGGGGACAAACCCTGTTTGCAGCCAGCCTTCACTCCTGCCTCCTCCCTGCGTGCTTTCAGCTCAGATCTTCAGAGCTTGGGTGAATTCCAGCCTCACTAGGTTCAGTTACTTCAGCTGGCTTTAGCCAGTCCTATTGCTTCCTTTCAGCTAGTGATGGCTTCTGCAGCCTCCTAAGTAACAAGGGTTTTTGGGCAATTTAAAAATATTTTTTGGGGGTTTTTTTGGTATAAATTAATTTGATGTTTGGGGGATTTCATTTAACTGAAGCAATACAGCATCACTCTCACATGTACCTTGCTGGAGTGTGCATATTCCTAGTATTCCACCCAGATGGAGCAGGCTGAACCACTCGACAGCTTCGTTGTCTGACAGCTGAAACAGGACAGGGTCTGAATTGATTTCAAGCCTGGTTTTAGAGCATTTAGTGCTCTGCCACTGCAACACACACTTACAAAGATATCTCTTCTGCCTTCATAAAGAAATTTGAAATTTCTTCACCACTGAAAATCAACTTCTTATAAGGATTCTGGACCTCACAAAGATATTCAAGTGTCAAGAATACTAAGATACCTGTGTTGGAAAGGCTATACTAGCAACAGTAAGTCACTGTACACTAAGTGACTGGATTACCCCCCTTTCTTGGTATTTGGAAGTGGGAAGGTTTGTGTACCAAATGAGGACAGTTAAAGCAAACAGTGACTATGAGGCATATGAAAGCTGAAAGAGCAAACCAAGTGAAAATAACCAAATTTTCTACTGATTCGTTCAATGAGTTATTGCAAGTAATTTTTTCCTTCTGCTATTTATGGGGTTTCCCTCTGCTAAATGTTACCACGGTCACTGTGGAGTAACATTAATTTGCTTATATAACCTCTGAGTTGCACATATAGACCCAGATGTTATTTCAGAAACACTCACTTGGGGAAGATTTTCTAAATCCTGTACATGAAAACTTCATGGAACAGTTAATTTCTCCTCTTAACACTAATGGGGCCTCATTCAGAAAAGGGCACAGTGGTGTCCTACCATGAAAAGATGGTTGCTCAGGCCTGCTGATGCTCTGCTCTGGTCCCCCTGAACCTGCAATTAAGCTTCAGCCTTGCAATGCACCTATCTTCATGTTCCATCACTTCTCTTCATACCATACACCAGAAAAAGAAACTAATGGGCTTGATTTAATTTTGGATTTAATTAAGATAGACCTAAAGAGATTTGGGGCTCAAGAGCACACTGGAATACAGTGTGTTTGTACTGCATTTAGTCCAAATATTAGTTAACTTAGAAAACGAAAATCTGCATTTTTCCTGTAGCTTATTTTGTGTCTTAAAATGGGTAAAAGATCAAACTTCTATGAGTATTTACAGCAGCAATGTATCTTGTTGCCCAATCTATCATATACAAAATACTACTTAAATTCCAAAAGGGTACTAAAACATTGCCCATGAGCTGTCCAGAAATTTAACAGTGTCTCAGCCCATGTAAACTTTTATCTCCAATATAAAGTAAAATAACATTTTATAGCAAGTCATGACTGAAGCTCTCCTCCATGAAGTATTTGTTGGTTGAAATTATTAACAAAAATCTAAAAGTACTCACAGATGTACTTTAGGCTTAACAGACTGGTAGATTCAAAGCCCTGGGGAACTTCACCAGTTCTGTGCAAGAGGGAAATGAGCATAAACATTTATCACAACCCAGCAGAGTTGTATTTAAAAAAAAAAAGCAAACAACCAAAAACCCCCCTTTTGTCCTTCTTGGTTAGAGGGAGGAACAGCTACGAACAAAGATATTCTTCTGCTTTTGATACTCCATGTGCTTGCAAAGCTCAGCAAAGACCTTTGAGAAATTGTTCCTTTTTACCACTAAGTTCATTATACCGTAAGTAAACATTCAAACGATTAAGTGTTATATATTTTATATTTTAGCTTCCACATTTTGTATACTGGGCACTGAACAAAATCTAACTACTTTCCAGAAGGTAAAAGTAAATTCACAGGCATTTCACCCTCACAGCTTCCTTTGGTACGTGTAGCTTTAGCAAGATCTCAAAATGCTTCTAAAGCATCTCCTTAACTTCAGGGAGGAAAAGAGGACCAAGTAATAAGACAAGGATATTTCCACAAGCAATAAGCCAAATATAGTAAAATTTTAGTGTACAGAGTACTGTGACATACACAGTATAAATTAATCTATTCTTCATTCAGCCTCGTGACTTTTTTGGATTTTTGTTTGTAGCTTGCAGTGCAAACCTAACAGCATTATTACATTCACATGTCACTGCTACAGTAGGTTTAGAGCTCCTGTAATATCAGCACTCTTGCCAATCTCCCCCACGACCTAATAGGAAACTTCTAAGAAATATTATTTCCTTAATAATTCCCTTTAAATACTGACACAGAACCACCACAAGACTTCTTCCTTACTGTAGCACTGTGGCAAAATGCAGTGATCCAAATTAGCCAAAGTATTTTCATAAAATACCTTACACCAAGCATGGATGTAACAGTAACAGTTTAGCACTTGTCTGGTTCTGGAATGACAGCAAAGCCAGAAAAAAGCAATTTCCGAAGTGCTATTTTACTGCTTTGCAAACTTGCACTGAGTCATAACAATCCATACACACACAAACACTTTGGTCTCTTAAATGTTTTGAAGAGTTGGATTTCCTTCCTTAATGGGGAAAATAGATCCTCTTACTTGGTTATTCCACATTTATTCTAGTTGTCTTGGATAGCACTAATGCGTGGTTTAGTGCTTAGTTTCTGCTGCCTTCAGCATCCTGCTGCACTCACAGTAGAAGCAGCATTATCTTAGAAATTATTCCTACCCTCTTACCTCAAAAACAAGCTCAACATTGAGCTTGGGGACTTAATGTTAAAAGTATTTCAGTGAGAACACCGTAGCCATGCCCTAGACACCTCTCACTGCCTCCTCTTCTGCCTGGAGAACTGCAAAAAGGCCACTCTTCCCATCCAAACTGCAAGTGGGAGCAGAGAGCCCTCACCAGGAAATGCTGGGTTCCTTCTGCCCTCCCTGAAGCCTCTGTGAGGATCCAAAAGGCCTAGAAAAGAGGAGGAACAGAAACCCCTCTGCTCACTGATACAAATCTCCAGGCAGGTTTCTTCAAAGTATCTTTGCAATGAAGAGGAATGGCAAGGAGATAAAAAATAAAATAAAATGATAATACCCAGAGGGCAGAGTCCCACCTCCTGACACAAACACCCCCAGCCTTCTCTTTGAGCTGCAACAAGCCAGAGCACTCACCAGAATAAACATGTGAACCTTCATCCTGCAAAGAAAACCTGAAAAGGTTTCTCAGAGAGCACAGAGTGATAGAGGCGGACTGGGGTTAACCTCTCGTGGTGCACCTGACCCTCTGGTTCCACCTGATGTTCAGATGCTTTTGCTTCTTCCATGGGTCAGGCTCGAACCTCGTGAAACTGCATTTTATAAAGATCTTTCTTCATACATTCACAGCTTTTCTATATTTAGTTTTGTCAAAATTATTATAAAACATTTATTGACAGCAGCAATAAACAGAACAAACTTCTGTAAACAGAAATTAAAGCGGAAAATAGCTTTAAGTCATTTTTGACCAGTCAGCTGTACAAAAGCTTAAGCAAAGCAGCAGTCAGGAAGGCTGGGTTTGGAAGAATTCACATGGAGTTCAGGAGATGTCATGCCTTATTAGATCACCAAAATAAGCTGTTATTGTCTTCAGTTTGTTATTGAGGAAATTTTGTTCTATTTCAACTTTCCCTCCTGGCCCTGCTAAGGAAGCCACCTGAAAAACAAAAACCAAAAAGTAAACCAATCAATGCACAGGAAAAGAGGCAAAACCCCAAACCTTTTAATTCACACAAACAATCACAAAAAAATTATCTCTGCACTGTTAATACTGGTGGAAAACATTCCTTGGCAGCTAATGCCTCTGATATCCTTTTTATGTCTCCTTTTATTCACAGAAGTGGTTTGCAGCTTGTGACTGAAACACCCTCCTCACCCAAATCACGAAAATAGGAGGATTTCAGAACCAAGGAGAAATACTCAGAACCTGACATGCTGTGCTGAGGCAAGAGATGCTAAACTCTGGTTTGCAGGGTATTTGGCATTTAAGAAACCCAGGTGTGGCAATAAGCAATCTGTAAACTGTGCTTGAAAGATGTCACATCCCAAATTTTGGGGGAAGAGTAAAACCAATTTTAGTAATTAGAATTAGGGAGCATAAAGGTTGCACTGAAGAGTGGCAGGGTGGAGGGGAACAACCCAAACAAAACCAAGTCCCAAACAGGCAGAGAAACTCACAGGAAAAGGTCAGTTTGTTTTTGCTGCAAATGCAACCAAAGAAAAAGCTGCTGTATGCACTGGAGTTGCAGGCAGTGCCCCTGCCGGCTGTGGGAGCCTGTCAGACAGCACTGGGCCCAGCTTTGCGTTTACAATCACTGGAGTGAGAATTTCACCATTCATGCTCTGCTGACTGAGCCCCTGCACACCTTTAACACTTAACGACTGCAGACAGACAACATTTCACAGCGGACTTCGCATTTTGGACTGCAGCATGGAGTAGTCTCCCCTCTCCTGTTCCTGCTCTGGAAGCCTCGTAGGATGCCTCTGAGGGATAACAGCTTAGAGGCCACACAGTCAGAAGGACGTACACCAAACCTGAACATTGTATGCTTTTTTCCCCTCTGCTTTGGACCCTGATGACCTGTTCTGTGGTCCATGCTTCACAGCCAGTTCTGCTCCATGCTGCCATTTCCCCAGGCTGCTGCAGGAAAATAATTTCTATAGTTCCCTATGCAGGCAAACTTCCTGGGCAGACATACCATTAACAAGGTCTAAGAGCCTGCAGTAGATTTTAGCTGATCTTTAAACCAAGATGATGTTAGCAGCTGAAACTTTAAGTTCAGACTGTGTTATTAACACTTCTAAACCCCCTTGAGACTTGACTGCCATGCAGGTTTAAATATAAACATGGTGAACTTCCTCTATTTTACTGTGAGTAAAAAACAGGCCTATTATCAAGAGAAAATAACAGATTAATTTAAACTACACTTTGAACCTTTATTGAACTGCCCAGAAAACTGCCACATTTATCTACATCTAGCATTTACTTTTTTGTTTTGATTTTCTCCCTTTTCATTTTTTTGTTTCTGCAGACAAAAACAAAAGTGGGAGCAGTTTCTTCATCCTTCAACTTCTGGTGATAGGAAAAAACGCTCCACGTTCTTGTCAGAGAGGAACCTGCCACTTACGTAAAAAAACAGAGACTGGCTGACTTATAAATAGCACAAGAATCTGAAATTGGCAAGTGATCAGGAATGTTAATTTTACAACTTATCTGTTCTTACTTGAAATCTGAAAAGCATTGTGGGGTGATCCATAGTTTTTCTAGGAAGATGTTAACTCTTAATTTTTTACGAACAGAAGCTATAATGTCCTTTCCAGAAAGCATTAAGAGGCTTTGCACTTTATAGCTGATGTCACTTAAGTCTTCTAAAATATTAATTGGATTAGTCAACTTACTGTAAGAATATTGAAATTACCATCTTGGGGTTATGCACTTCTGCTTTCTGGGCACAGTTTGTGAATAGCATATCTAAGTATGACTAATGCATTGATATTAAACACTAGTGTTTACTAAATATTTCTCTTAGAAGACCACGTAAAACAAGATATTCCTATACTGACGGGTGGTGTCCACCCAAGGACAGCTGAGAATTTACACATGCTGTGTCTGATCTCTAAGTGTTAAATCCAGGATAACTGTGACTAATTTCAAACAACTACAAGTATTTGATAAACCCCAAGGTGACAAAAATTTAAATAAACACATGGGAATAAGCTCTGCAGTGACAGATTCGGTACTGTGCGCTCTTTAACCCACCCGATACTCAGTGGAGAGAAATGCAAATCCTCTGTGACAATGCTTAGTTGTAAATTGCTGGAGGTTGCAAATTTATTATGTAGGAGTTGCCAAATTTTCCTCAGCAGGACTCAGCCAACCCTGACGGTAGTGAGGGAAGGCTGCCACACACCAAGCTTCAGAAGGGTGCCAACCTGGCAGAGGGACACCCTCTAAAAATAACCGCGGAGTGAGGAACGATGCTTTGAGAAAAACAAAGGTGCTCAGCTATTTTTAGAGATACCAACAAACGTCCTGTTTTTGCAGTGCACTACAATGGTGAATACAGAAAGGCTTCTTAATTTCTTTTAAAAACTTGACTAGTTCAAAATTTCTTTATTTTGCATTTTCCTGTGTACCTACGATGATCCCCTGTTGATCCCCTGCTGGAGACTCTCCTTAGCCTGGTTTATTCTTTAGCCCAAACCCACATTACTTGGGTAGACAGATATTGCCTTCTCTGCTATGCTGCTGTCCCTAGGCAGAGGTAAAGGTTGCAGCTTCAGTTAACACTTCCCTGCATCCCTCTCACCTAGATGCTTCATCCATCACTTCAGTGACTACTGCTAAAAGGAGTCCACAGCTAGAGCCACAGCCACAACACACCAGAAAAGTAGCCAACAGGTTTGGAAAGGAGACATCAGAAAAGATGAAAATATGAAAGGGGAAACAAACACAGATTATTTCAGGAGCACAAGTTGCTTGAGGTGCAAACCTCCCTTATATTCTTCAGGTGTATTTTTGAACTTGAAGGTTTTCCTGTGGTCTTGTGGAGTTTTTTTTTCATTTTTAAAATCATACTGAAATTCCTTTAGTAAAGTAACTTCCTATCTGTTCCAGCCATCAACTAACGTAACTGTGGACAAAAAAAAAATTATCATCATTTTTTCTCTCCTCCTAGAAACTTTTCTGAGGTGTGAGAAATACAACTTTTAACCTTGATAGGCAGTCACATAAGGACACTATGAATCAATTCTTCATTAGTAAAATGAAGAATCCCCTCCACCTGCGACCAACCTAAAGGCTAACAGGAAAAAACCCCAACCCCCTTGAAAAAGAAGGCAGTGGTATTCTTTACACTGAGCATAATAAAATAAAATGCTCTCAGGCCGCATTTTTGAGAATGTACAGGTATGCAGGTGAATTATGCCACTGTCCCAGGGGTGTTGCCACCTTTCGACAGGCCAGACATTTATTTATTTATTTTTTAACTTCATGTAGGCAAACTACAATTCAGTATTCAAGCACTATGAGCTTTAGAAAGACTGAAGTTGAGAAGTATTGGTGTACACTGTGGGTAACTTCTGGCTTTCTCTTTTATCAAGGACAGCGAACCCATGTGAGTTTTAAGTGGGCTGCTTAAAAGCTGTTGTTATTAATACAATAGTGACAGCTGAAGTGTATGCAATTACATTAACTTAGAAATTATCAGCCTGCAAAACACATCAACCCACAGTCTTTTACATGCCAACTCCCCTAATACCCAAGCATCTTAAAAACACTATCAAATTAACCTCTGTTCATTTCCCGGCCTCTCACTACCTGCTTTGCTTATTGTTCTATTTACTCCTAAATAAAGGCAACTCTGCTTGGCAGGTTCCATTTGGCTAGGCCTCCAGTCTAAAACCATAGCTAAAAGAGAAAATTCAAATAAATAAATGGGTTTTACCCATCTTTACACTCCTTTCATCAAGCAGTCATCTTTAACACCTGGACCTTCACAAACAGAAAGACAGCAAACATTTTTCCATCCAGGCAGTAGAATTGCAGAGAGAACAAGGCCTCGGTGTCTAACTCCTGATTTTCTCAAAATGATTGATGGAAATGAGGTGGGAACAAAGACAAGAAAAAAAAGAAAAGTACCAGCATAATGTGCATGTTTTGTAGGACTATCAAGGTCCAGAACACTTTGCTTAATTCTAGGCTCATGGAACCACTCTACACTAGAAAAAAACAAAAAGCCATTCCTGTATTCTGGCAGTATTTGAAATATAAGCCAGATCTGAGACACCAACACTTTTAGGACAGCACAAGCTCCCACAACAGTTCACTTTCACAAAATGAGGCATAGCTACCACAAACAACAGTGTGCCTTTCTTCTAGGAATGGTGAAGTTTTAAACAATCGCTAAGGCACAATCCAGTATCTGAGCCGCTAACCACACACAGGCAAGGAAAGTAATAAACTCCCAATTCCTCATTACTCCATCTCCCAAACCTGGCTAGGCTGGTAAAGATGCTGATGTGGTTATCTGTCTCACAACATACCAGGTCACCAACATTTTAGGCTCACCAGTTTATTGGGGAGAGCCATCACGCATCCTGACAACATTCTGACCACCAGTCAGAGACCAAGAGTAACTGAGTACAACTTCTACAATGAGATGAAAAGAATATATTCAACCATTTGCAAGAAGGTCCTACAGCCAAAAATCACAGGTTCCTCCTTCTTTGCTGCAAATATTAAGATACAGAAGTATTATGTGGTGCAAAAGAGTCTGTGAAAGAGATCAGACTATCTAGGTTGACTTCTTGTCCCAGAGGTGAGTACACACTTCCCACTCTGCCCAGTGAGGCAGAGCACAGCTTGCTAAACACTTCATAAATTAAATTTATGAACTACACAACAGGCAGTAATATACGTATTTTTTAATGTACATGCATGCACATATGTATTATTCCTGATTATTCCTAACTAGAAAGAATATTGTGAAAGATTAATCCAACCTAAAACCAGACCTGAATACATTACTAATTTTCTCAGACATTTGTAAACAAGGAGATTTGATGCAATTCAGGGAAATGCTTTTACATTTCCTGTAAATCTACCAACCATATTGCACTGGTTCACTGCTCCCTCTCGAGGCAGAAATACAAAAAGTTCACTTCTCTTTGACCTAAACGTCATTGATTTTTTTAAGGGAATTCAAAGAATCCAATTTTTCTCTGTAAGACCAACTCTTCCACAGAAGTGGCCATGCCTACAGAAGTAATAAGTGCTGTTTTTGCAATAAAATCATGTGGAACAGGGCTAGATATCTTGTCCACCAGTAAGGCAATGAACACTGAGTCCTCTGACACAGCTATGTCAAGGTCAGCTACCACCTGCTTTCACTCCAACAGCAGGATCCCTATATCCCTATTCTGTGTTAGCTAACACCTGATAACCTGATAGCTACCTTCCATAAGAAGTAGGTAATTTCCACTGAATTTGAACCACCTTAATTAATGGTTAAACAGTAATTTTATTGCAAGGTTGCTTCTAACTGCTGGACTTCTATTTTTTTGAAAATTTTGCTGGAGATTCACAGCCCTGGAAGTGTAGTGGCAGTAAATCCAGAAATATCATTCTTAAGTACAGCCAGAGATTTTGGCAGCCAAACATATAACCAGTCTCCTGTGGACCAGACTATCCACCAAGGTCAGGTTTGGAACATTCATGTTTGACACACCTTTGTCCACACAGGATAAAGACACTTCCCTTAACAGTGGGCTAGATTCACATTCACTTTCCCCCTCTCAGAACATCAATTTTTATGGGTTTTTTTCTTATACTGACACATGCTCTAAAGAAAGGCATGAGGAGCTGACTTCTCATCGTGAGTGTAGCCCATAGCCTGGAACACTGAACTGAACCCAGGACTTCAGCCACATACTTTTAACAACTGAGCCATGGTTCTGAGCAACAGTTGTTATTCTGCAGCCATTTGTGTGAAGCCAAAGCCACGGATGTACATCAACATCATTCAGAGCCAATCACACCAAGATGTAGAGATGGCAGGACACCTAGCCCAATCACATAGATGTGCTGAGCTGTTCTTTAGGAAAAGGTGCAGGCCTGTGGGGAGTACTCTTGGATGCTTTTGTGGAAACACAAGTGAAATGTAGATACCTTGGCAATTTATAAATCCAGCAAAATGTGCTCATGAGCAGAGCAGAAAACTGCTAAGGTCATTCTTCCTCATGGGAACAAAACATTTGATAAAATGCAGCGGTAAGAAGTTGGAATTAGAGAAACTATCTAAAATTAAGGTCCTGTTCAAAACATCGTAAACCACTTTGACATTTCAACCAGCCTGAAATGCAAAAAGGGATTGAATCATCCCCTGCCAAACCAATGGTGCTGTGCACAGCGTGGGCTTAGAACGTGCCAATACTCAGGTCATGTGAATTTTAGCCTGTTTCTTGAGCCAGCTGTTTGCCACCAACAATTCCATAAACCACCATATGGCTTGAAACCCTGCCTGCTCTAAGTCAGATACAGCTTTTGGAAACGCAGGAAAAAGTCCTGGGAAGTCCTGTGGCATCTTGCAAGTGAGCAGAACGGCTCCCTTCTTTGCAAAAAGCTACAAGACATAATTAACATAGAAAACACATAGAGGAAACTAAACTAGACACTCCGGGGAATTGTTAGTCATATAACTGCTTTAAAAAACCTGAGTTCTACCAAAAATCTCTAATACAGAAAACCCCAGACCAGTGCCACAAATTCTGTGTTTATCATGAATCACTGCTGTGCAAGCAACCCATATGGAACCACACACCTGTGTGAACACCATCAGTACCACCCCTGGCGGCATCACATTTGTGTCTGATCTACTCATCAGTGACTGCAGGCTGCAATTTCCTGCAACTCCTTCAGAAATTGAAAGCCATGAAAGTCTGGGACTCACCAAACTACCAGATAGTGAGAGCTGGTTAAAATACACTGGGTTTTGATATTTTTATAACGATGTATCCATATGCCAGTTGGCTTTGAAACTTCTACAAGAAACTTCATTCTGTTGCTTTAAGAAGAAATGGTGTCAAAACCATGGAAATAATCTACTCCCATTTCTAAATATACCAAAAGTACTGCAAACACAGAAATCACTTACCACAAGGGTCAAATTAAAACAACCCAAATACCCCACATTCAGCTGAACAGACTTAAAAGTCTTATGTATGTGCTTATAATATTTACGTTTTAAGTCAGCTGAGCATTTTGTTCACTGTCAAGACTTCATCCACTAACACACCTGGTTAATATCAGCATTCCGAGGCAAAAAATACACAATATTGTTGGTGATCTTCTTGGAGAGCCTGAAAATTTCAAATGTAGATGCCAGTAAAAGAAAAAACAAGAATGGGGAAGGAAAAGTTTTTTTATATTCATTAATTATGAAAGTATGTCTCAATTACAGATATTATGCAATTATAGTTAGTCTTCTGAATGTATGAATAGGATTCTCTTCTGAAATGCAGAAACTCTCTTTCACCATTAGTGCCCTAGAAAGCAGAAAAAAGCCCCCAACACTTACTTTTTATGAAAATTTAACCGAACTTCACAGAAGTTTTTGAGAAATTTGAATGCAGTTTGTAGCTAATACATTTGGTTTACATTTGTTATTTTTATTCCATTTTGTGGAATCTTTCACACATGCATGCAAAGGTTTTGTTACTCTTACAAATATGGCTACATTTTAGAAAAAAAGGGAACAAATTAGATTATTCTGTGACAAAAGAAACCCCACACTTCATATATGATGAAACCATTATGTTAATACCTTCCCAGATGAAAGAGTGCTCAAAATCACTGTTAATAAGCTAGTATGGAATTCTATATATTAATTAAAAGTGTTAATATTTTGCTTGCACTCTTCTGTGATTTCCCAAGTCATAGGCAGGTGCTATGGCTGAAAACAGTTTTAGTAAGATATTTTAAATAAAATATTCCCTTTATAAATCACTTAAAAAGTGGAATTAATGACAAGGTCATAGCTCACATAAATAGTTACTACCTACATATACATGTGTATATATATATATATCTATATCTACACTGCATGGCTATTTGATTACTTGAGGGTATTTTAATAAAATAATATAAAGCCATTAAAACTGCTGAATTAATGCTTTAGGTTGAGAAGCTACTCAAGTCTTTACTGGATTTTTTGCTTTCAGGAATAACTCATCACTGGTTTTTTTTGGTAATAAAAAATAAAAATATTTCAATTTAGGTGGGGAAGAGGACTAAACAAATGGCTTGCACCTGGAACTCCAGCTGCTGGCCATATCCTCCACAGTCAGTCAACCGGGCATGCAAACCCCATGGGAAGAGTGGGAGGAGAAGAAAGAGATAAAGCCACCACAAGGCGTAACTTGGAAAGGATATCCATCTGGGCAAATCATGGTCTGGATGTCGAAGATTTCGGCAGTGGCGTAGTCGGGCCCGCCCCAGGGAGGGCTGAGGAACACGACGTCAGCCCGCAGGCTGGCCGCCAGCACCATGAAGTCCCCGCACAGGAAGTCAATGTGCTCAGCCACACCGTACACCTCCGCGTTGTGACGTGCCAGCTGCAGCTTCACGGGGTCGATGTCGATGGCAATCACTGCCCATGAGAGACGGCGAACACACGGATTAGTGGGAACTGGGAATGCCACCCGACCACCACCCACAGGACACTGCAGCCAGACACCCACTGCTGTGACAGCCCCGCAGCTTGGCTCAGGGACTGCACACAGCACTGTTGCCTAAGAGAGAGAGTCCTTCTTGCCTCAGTTTTAGCAGGAGCCTGACAACTTCAATGATGTCAATTAGAAACTTACTCTTCTCCTTTGTTAAAGAGAAACATTTATATGTGGCTGGTCACATTGTACTGAAAGTTGAGTTTAAAAACCACACCAACGCAGCCCAAGAGAGATGATGCAAGAACAGTACATAAAAAGAGAAATTAAAATTTAGCCAGGAAATACAAAAAAGCCAAGTGAGATGTATAGATTGGATCATAGCCTACCAAATTTAATGCAGTAGCAACTACCATTTGTCTTGCTCAAACATTACTCAGAAGAGTTAGATTAACTGGCATGAGTATCTAGCAGGAAATGTTTTTACAGGAAGTACTCTCAACATTTCACTACAATTTCATTAGCTGGCATTAGACTAACATGAAGTTACCATCACTTTTCTGAACTTGATTCTGCTGAATCTGCCAGTGATTCCACTCAAGTGTTTTAAATACTATTCCTATGTAACCTGTTTTTGAGTACACAGATTTCAAGTAACAACTGGGAAGAGCAGTAGCTTTGACAGAAGTCCACTTTTACCAGCAATCTCCAGAGCATCTGACAGATGAGATGCCACACAAAAATAACATTGATTAATACAACCCAAATCCAACTCTGACTTAAAACAGAAGAAGTTTTATTGCTCCTTTTTGAAAACAGAGAGGTCATATAGTGAGTCTGACAAAGCAAAACAGCTGCTCTTGCTACAGAAGCACCGAAAAAGAAAATATATCAACAAACAGAGCACATACCCAAATGTTTTCAGGAAAAAGACTGAAGAAACAAACCAATGCACTGTATACAACACCTACTTACCTCTTTTTGAGGTCAGTGCGAACTGGATAGCATTTCCTCCAACCCCACAGAATGCATCCACTATGGTGTCGCAGTTGAACGACTGACTAACACGGACAGCAATATGCTCGGCTATTTTCTCAGGAGTAACAGAAAACCAACCCTCTGCAAAAGAAGGGGAAGAAATGTATTTTCACCTCTTATTTCCAGGTCACCTAATTTAAAAACAACCAACCAGGCCCCACATAAAACTGAGGGTTTAGCATTAATCCCAAGAATTTTGGGTTAGTGTATTCGACCAGGAAACACCGGTTTTGAAGATGACAAACTCTGCTCAGTCCAGAGATTTGCTAAGCAAACAAAGTCTGACTGAAGCAAACTGATATGCCTCGATCTCAGTATATGCTTTGTTGAACTTGGTGCTGAGGATTCTAGTTTATCAAGGACAAGTCCACTGGCACAGCTATGAAAAACTTTATACAATCATGACTGTGCTCTGTAGGAAGTAAAACCAGAAATATATTCTCTCTTATCCAACAAGGTATTTTCTTCACCACAATGTCTAGTCTGCCAATTAATCTGCAAGTCCATAAGGGAAAGCATTAGAAATGAAAGGCACACAAACCCAACAAACAAAAAATACCTGGTAATCCTAATTCCTCTTTTACCTATAAATTTATTACCTGAAGTAATTTGCAAGTAAACATGAAAAAAAGTTGCTTTGCAAGTGACTGCTACAAGTCAGAACATAACAGAATGAAACTAGATCCATCAGCCTACTTGGGAGATTCACAAAATTATTTTATAAAATATAGAAATAGAAAAATATCACTGAGTTTCTGAAAAAGTCCTGACAAAGTATAATTTGGGTCCAGCAAGATCTTCAGCAAACATAAGGACTAATGCAGACACCGGTGTCCCACACTAAAAGCACTCCTGAAGTCCAAGACTTCTATTCACCTGCCTGCTGAAGGGGAATGGAATTTATCCTTGGGTGCAAACACACATTCAGGAGTGTTCCTCCTTTAAGAAAATTCGTAATAAACTGCAAGAAGGGCCACAGGCCTGGATACATCCTAGACCACCAAGTCAGCACACCTGATACTGAACACACCTCTGTCTAGTTTAATTCCCTCATCAAACCGAGAGAAGAGCCGGTAGCGTTGTGCCCAGTACTTGAGCAGCTCTGGGTCAGCAGCAATCTCAGGAGGTATAGTTCTCAGTCCATTTCTATTCCTTCTTCTTCTTTTCTTCTCCTTCTTCTTTGCAGGGATTTTTTCATCTACAGCTGGAAGACACTGCAAAAGTTAACAGTCACTGTTCTTGTAGGCTAGGAATGTGATTGGTAGGTGAGTGTTAAGATTTTAAAAAAATGCTCAATGTTCTTTACTGCTGTTTGCCAGATTATGAAGATTAGCGGCTTTAAATTAAAAAAGAGTATGCTGTATTTCAAGGGATTAGTCACAGTCCTAAAAATCGTAACAGTTCACCCATTATTTAAGAGCCTTAATTTTCAACTGAAGACAATAAACTCTATGTTGGTCTCTATCAGCTACCAAATTAATGCACTTTTATCAGTTATGAATAAAAACCAATCTAGACAAGAATTTTACAGTAGGTATCTAACATAACTGAATGACTGTAGGAAGGACTAAATTATATATAAAAACCTGAATAATCCTGCTTTCCTTTGCTTAATGTTAGATAGAAAAGTTCATAATACTGATTTTTTTTATCCTAGAAAATAATTTTAACAACACATGCTCCCCAGAGCTCATGTGGGCAATTTGGTTCAAATGGGCATTTGAACCCAAAACTTGGCGGTCTGTGCAGCTACTTGAGGTACTTGCAGAGGAAAAAAAGGTGTGAATGGAAAACATGTTAGACCATGTTGAGGATAAACAATGACTGTTCATCTATAAAAAAATATTGTCAACATTAAAGACAAGACCTGGGATTCTGGCATTCCAGGAATAAGCTAATTCCACTAGCACAGCTCTCAATCGCTTTCGGTACCCCTTAGACCTAATGAGTCTCTGAATTAACAAAATAAGTAAGTGGTGCATGACACAGTAACTTGAAAAGGCAGGATAAAGTCCACTGCCAATTCATTTCATCAGTTTGCAGGAAACTGATTTACCTTGGCTGACATCCTCCATCTCTGGTAAGAGATAGTCGGGAATATCCAGAGGGACAAGCTGCCGCCCACCGCCATGCTCATCGGAGCCACTTGCTGCAAGGTCTTGCGCCTCCCCCTCAAGGTTACTCCCTCCAGGCTCTGGGCAGGCAGCACTGGAAGACGGTGGCTCTTGGATTTCAGCATTGGGCGTGACACTCTGTGTGGCAGTGATGCCTTCCTGCCCCTCTGAGTCACTGCTGCTCAGAGACAGTGCCTCTGCTGTGCCCTGAGGGGTGGCTGTCTGGGACGTGTCTTCCTCCTCAGGTTTACTAACCTGCTTCAGGAACATTTCCACCTGCAGTTGTCAAATATCACAGATGGTCAGATAGTGATCTGTCACTCAGAGCACAATTTTAAAAGCCTTACAGTTCAAAAGCATTTGCCACTGCAGGCACTCTCTACCACCTACATTTTGAAAACAAAATACCGAGACTCAAAACATTCAAGAAATCCTTAACCATGCTCCCTTTTTAAAACATTTGGAAACAAGTTGTCTTTGGGAACTAGATGCCAGCTACCTTCAAAACAGAAACAAAACCCCTACCAACCAACCAATCAACCAAAAAATCACTGGATAAATACAGTAAATAATTCTCATGTAATATCTAAATAGTCAGACTTGCCACAGCCCAGGTAACCAAGTCTACTACTTCACAACTATCTTTCTCTTATCTGCACTAAGATATGTACTCTGGCTCTCAAGGAAGAGTTTATTGGCATAAACAGGTAAAATTACCTTCACACATTAGTTGCCTCACCTTCAAGATGTACCAAATGGTGCACGTGGTAAAGGGTTCTGCTGCACAGCAGAGAGCTTGACATAAGCTCCTAACCAATGCATAAATGCCACTCCAAACTCCTCAAAGGCACATGCAGATGCTCCCTTTCACACTATGGTTGCTCTGAGTGGCTCTAGACCTGGAGCAGTTCCTTACCTGAAAGTCCGAGGAAATTTATAATATTTTTTCCTTCACATAATTAAAGATGACCTTGAACTATACTGGCCCCAAGTAAAAGATAAAAATTTAACAAAAATTATAGCAGCGGAACTTGAGTTCAATACAATATGTATGGCCAGCGCCAGAAAAAAGTGTACTTGGGTTTTGGGGAATGCCAACCATCCCAGAAGAGGGTGAAATAATGTTAAAATATGTCCCCTCAGATTTTCTAAAAGACTTAACTAAGTAAAATCTCCAGTGAACAAGTGTTTCTACTTCATACTAATTTCTGATTTAAAAAAAATCATAAAGTTATGGGTGAAAATAAATGCAGGTAGAGGTATAAGCAAAACCCTTTAAAATTACTAAAAACAAGGAGTTACATTAAATACACTAATCTACACAATGATTTTCTGTTACTGCTGAAATGCCAGCATTAACAACTGGCCTCACACGCAATTTACAATCAAAGATACTTTTAGTAACAATAGAAACCTACACACACCTCTGAAGGTATGTGCACCTTTAGAGTGAATGTTAGGAATGACTTTCACACAACTTGGCTATTTAAGCTAACATTCCTCTCAAGAGGGTCCACCAGTGCCTTTCCATAGCCATTCTAACCTAAATACTCTTCACATAGGTGGAAGGCAAGGAGCAGGGGGAGAAAACAAGAAAAAAAAAGTAAGTGAAATAGACTGACATTTAAAAATGTCATCTACTCTGGGCAATTAACTTTTTTTTCATTTTCATAATACAAAACAGTTAAGGGAGCAGATAAATCTATGAATTACAACAGTGCCAACAATTAAACCTACCTTCTTCAAGGTTTTGCTTTTTTTGCATGTCAGTTCAGATTCTTCTGTAAAGAAGATGTGTGCATTTTTGCTCTTCCTTGGTTTACGCATATCCAAGAACTTGGACTTGAGTTTTGCTCTTTTCTCCAGGTACTGCACACTTCGGTGGGTGAAATCTGGAATTCCACCATACCTGAACATAGATAAATTCACAGATAGATAGATAGATAGATAGATAGATAGATAAGAACTTCGTTATTTTCCAGTTTAGAAGCTTTAACATGAATGTTGATGTCTACAAAAGAATTATTTAGACTTAAGTACTTTTTTATTGCTCCACTTAAAACATCACTGGATGTAGCTGCAAAACAGTGCACGTTCATGAAAATTTAAAAAATTTTAATTTGAAAATGTTTAACATAATTAGTTTTAGATTTTTTTTTCTCACAGTTGTATAACTTTAGACAAAAACTATTTTCTAGGCCAGCCTGAAGAATAGGAAATGAAAAAAATATCCTGATTAGCAGAATAAAAGATCTTTTTAGTGGCTGTTGAAAACCTCCAAAACAGCTACTTTTACCTTCTGGCAAATGCAGTAGAAAGCCAAACAAACTAAAAGTATTTCACTGGCCAACACCCTGGCAACACTTTACTAGAATGGCAACATTTTACTAGTATAAAGAAACTTCATTCCAATATGAAACAGTTAAAAATCATGATTTCAGCTCAAAGGACTCCAAACTGAGAGGACCACTCATTGTCAGAGCCTTTAAGCTCTAATTTAAATAGCTGACCAGCCACTTAACATGTATACAACTGAAAGTACCTCATGTGTTACACTTCTCCTTCAAAGCACTTTTCTTTAACTATTCTTTGTAACTCTGCATCTCTCTAGTCAAAGGATGAGTTTTATTAAGAGCAGAGACTAACTCTGGGAATCATCTTCAAAAGTTTAACAAAAAGAAAATAGAGATGAATGGTCTATTTCCATAATAACAAGAGACCTGACTTGCTATGAAAACCTTCATAGTTCCTCATAAGTAATTACTTTTGTCCAGTGCCACACTTGAAACCCAGCACAGAGCAGGTTTCCTCAGGATCTTCTGCTGGGTTCTCATCTACATCCAGCTCATGGCTAGGAAAAAACAGAGATGACAAAGTTACTTACTGTGAAAAAACCAATCGTATTTTTTCAGCTATACCACTAAAAATCTTATGTATTGAAAACATTTATATGTGGGCTTCAAGTAAGTTCCTCCACACACTGCTGAAACCAAACCAAGCAGAAAACACCACTCTATTCATGTGTATGGATTTTTGGGTTGGTTTGGTTTTTTTATCCAATTCTATTGAAAAATGTCCTTCTACTGGGGTTATAATATTCCAACTATTCTGAACGACCTTTTAAAATATTTAATATCAAGCCCTACATGATGAAGACAGTGTTTGCTCACCCTGTTTCTAAATTACCTTTATTGTCTACCACGTTAGCTATATTATTATCTATTATTAATGCCATGGCAACAGCAAAATACTAGAACAAAACCAAAGCTACATGATTAGCAGGTAGCTACGTGATTCCACCCACTCCTCCATGTTTGAGTTTGCAAATTTATTAGAGAGGAAGAGTCATTTCACCATCTTTGAGACTATACACATTTTTAGAGAAGAAAGAAAAAAGCTGTGACAAGGCAGATACTGGCTATTTTATGACTGCCATAGCTCTGAGCATTTTACAGGCAGCATTCAATTCAGTTAAACAATACAAATTATTTACTGTCATTCTGGTATTGGTTACACTAATTAGGTCTGAAGAAGCAAGCTGCCCTAAGCAATTTAACAATCTTGTATACTTCAGTGGCACAAGAATAGTACCATCACCTTGTACAGTCAGCAAGGCCATACATTGTTTTCATAAAGCACTGGATGAAACGAAATATCCACTGTTTGTTGCAAAGCAAAGCAATAAGCAGTGATGGAAGACTAGGTGGTTTTGTACTGACATTTTAACTCACATCCTCAATCAAGGATACAGTTGGTATAAATCAGAAGGCTCCTGGACCTGGACTTCATGAAAAAAAAACTCATGTAAATTTCATTACTTGCCTTCTCTTGACTTTCACATGTCTGTATTCAGGAGGCTCTTCATCCTCATCTTCATCTTGGTCATGAAGCCGCAACTGCTTTTTTTCATTTGAATTCGAGCTACATGACTCCTGCACACCTAAAAAAAGATACATCATATTTTCCTTCTGCATAAATCAATTCCTTATCTTCCTGTCCTCAAAGCACCCCTGCAGCTACAGCTAGTTAGTGTGCCAAACACACATCTTCACCTGTCATTGTTTGAAGGACAACATATAAAAAAAGCTTCCAGTATTACATTGTAGTGTTAACAATCTTATGCAGGACCAACTTCAAATTATCTCATCTCTCCAAGAAAAATAAAATGCCCACAAGGTACAAAATCTGAAACAGTTTCCTCCTTGTGTGCAAAATTTTGTTGCCATTTCATTATCTATGCAAATATATTCACAAAGTTTTAATATGAAAAGATTTAAACACTCCTCTCATTCATTTTTGGAAAGGAGATTTTCTTTTCACCTCTCCCATTCCAGCTCTACTGTGGAATCCAGATGGAACCACACCTGCTTCTTCCTCCCTTAGAAAGTCACTAGCAGCAAACTCAGGAGTCTCAGCTGCAATATCAAGACTAAGATAAATAATTAAACATGCACTAACAGTGATCTCTCACCAATTTCTGTAGTACATTTGAAGATTTATGAAGTAGATGTTCTGTTAAAATCACTCCTGGCTAAAGAACACATTCAATATACAGGTTAGAGATGAGAAATCATCCAAAGAAGCAAAGTGAAGAAAAAGGAATAAAGTATGCAATCATTCCACAAAATACCTAATTGACTTCTTTAAAATGACATAACATAGACATGCCCTTCTTACATATAACCACCTAGAGAATTTTGATAATCAACTTCATCTGATTTTGTATTACCTGACTGGTTAACACTTTTATTTTCACAAGATGCTCTCCTTTTTCTGCTTCCTCCATCACAGGGCTCCTTCTGGCTTCCACTGTCAGAAGAACTGTGTTCTTCAGGATCTTTGCGCGCTACTGTTACAGCAGCACTACACTGCTCCACTTCCTCCAAATTCAGATTTAAATTACAAATCCCAGAGATTATTTCACTGTGGAGCTCAGTGTTCGAAGGGAGTATTTCCTCGCTTCTGGTGTTGGAGGGAGACAGCTCCAAGCTCAGCACTTCACTGTGCTCGGGTCCTGGGCTAACCAAGTCCATTTCTCCCGAAAGACCAGTCTCCTGTGTAAGCCCATTAACTTCCACCTTGTCACTACGTGAGCTCTCAGCAGTCCATCCTTGACTTGTCCAGTACTGAAACTGTTCCCAATAATACCAGTACAGTTCACTGTAATGCTGCTCCCATTCTTCCTTAGTATCTGGACTATTCCAAGGCTCAGAGGCTGTGATGCCCTCAGATGATGAGACCTCTTCGTGTTTTTCCAACCAACTTTGCCAAAGAAGGCCCTCTCCGTACTCGTTCCAGTACTTCTCCCATTTTTCCTTAAGTTCACTGGGTAAAGCCTCACTTGCAAGGCTTTCTGAACTTCCACAGTTCCTTTCAGTTACAGCCTGAGGTGTGCTGCGCATCTCACATTGCTCTGCAGCTAGGGCCAGCTCACCAGAAACGGACTGCATACAACAATCGGAAGCTTCGTCCTGGCATTCCTGCCCCATTTTAGCCTCATGTTTTTGCTCTTTTTTCTTCTTCTTTTTCTTTTTCATAATCTTCATGTTATTTTTCTTTCTATAATTTTCTGTTGCCTAAAAGATAATGGAAAAATACAGTTAGAAGTCCACAACATATATACAGTCCTGTCCTCTTTCTGATCACATTTCTGTTTCCCTTGGAACCCTTCCTCTAAGTGCAACTCTGTTGTTGGCTTTTTCCCCCAAAAAAGGCTGTAGAGTTTCTGGGTCTGACAGGGTCCTGCTACATAACCTCAACTGATACTTCTGAGGAAATTGTGAGAAAGAGCTCTAAGAAAGTCTATGGAAACACACAAAGACACAGAAAAGCAGAATTATAGACAAAAGTGGGGCTGCTGAGAGGGAAGTCATTAGTAGCTCAAAGATTCAGAAGGAAAGACATCAACAAGAAACACTATAAAATCCTAAAAGAACGTTGGTCAAGAATTGAAGGGTCACAGTGTTGAGCTCAACAGCAAAATGGTATCTTGGTAGCATCAAGGATCTGTTTTAGGGGCTATGGAGGCTGACCCTTACTTTCACCTGATATCTGCCGGACCAGCAAACAGAGTTCAGTGTCTTGTTACGATAGTGAACACAATGCTCAGCCCCATAGAATGTTAAATCCTTGTTATCTTTGGGTGCTGTATACAAAAAAAGTATCATTTTATACTCAAAAAGTCTCTAAATCCTGGAGCTCAATCTCTGTATGTCTTGAAGACACTGATACAAGAGAAGGAAGCAATATCCTTTCCATCCCATACTAATCTCCAAGTTGGCTAACAGAAATACAAGGGAACAACAACCTCCTGCCTAAGCAGGCATTTTGTGCAACACAATAATTTCACTTGTTACACCAAACTCAGCTACTACAGTTGGCTGGTGGAACAGAAGACAGAAACCTGTTCCTGAAAGGGACACTAAGGTAATTTGTTGGTTTCACCAATTAAAACTCCCCTTGTTTCAGAGGCGCTTCCTCTGATGACAAAACTCACACGCGCAAAAGACTGTAAATACACAGATTTTACTCCAAATGCCCATCAGCTCCAATCCTTAGTTTTGTTACACTGACAAAAGCATAAGGTGGACTATAAACAAGTTAGGACCGAAGAACTGGCATTGATCTTTCATCCACATCCCTCAATGTCATGTTAGTACACACAGTCCAAAGCACAAGGCTTAGTTGTAATCTAATAAGAAAATGTATTACTTTCCCATTCAACTTATTTGCATATTACTACATAGCAACAAAAATTGCACATATACTTTGAAGTTGGATGCCTATTTACAAGTTATCAATTAAAATAATATACAACTTTCTCCTACTTATTTATCAAATTAGTCAGGCCAGAACTATGCAGTGCTCTGCACAAAAATACTGTCTTACTGTCAGGGAGGTCTGTATTCCATAAAGTGGACACTGTGAATATTGCACTGTCTTTTTCTCATCTGTGAAAACTTTAGATCCCTTCTAAAGCCCAAGAGCTCCCTATGGGAAGCAGAGCACCAAAGCCTCACTCCTGGCTTTTGGAACAGCCTGGTTTTATCAGCTGCAAGGGGGGATTTGAAAAAGTGGCTTTTTACACTAATATCAAAAGCTAAATGGTTAAAGCAGACATGTGAAAATGCATGCTCAGACTGGAGCGTTCTGGTTGTCTTGATGTGCAGCATCAGCTTTACCACAGCTGTTTTGAATCAGGTCTCTCTAGTCACAAGAGCAGTATAGCTATGGAAGCACAAAGCACAGCCTTGACACTGTTTAGTCCAACTGGCAGGTGGGTTTTACAACCCAGACAGACCAAGGTGCTGTGTGCTGTTACCAGGATGTCCCTAGATCTGGAAACACAACACAGAGAGAACAAATAAAGCAAGTAAAGATTTACCATGAAGTTCCTGTGGGCTGGCTGCCCGCCAAACTGAAGAGGCAATCCCATGCTCTTCATAAGCTCAGCTTCCGAGTCTAGTTCAACTTCTTCCAAGTCCAGGGCATGATCAGTATCCACCTTTAATCTCATGTTGGGACAATGGTTCTCCTCCTCAGATGCTTGTTCTTCCTCTGTTATATTATAATATACAAGTTATATTAGATGAGTATATTCTGGTTCTGATACCTCAATGCCACAGCATGGCATACAAAAAATAGCATAAGAATAGCCTCTTATGCTTAGTTTCTTCATTTAAAGATCTTCCTCATAAACACCTCAATTTCTGCATAACTATCAGTAGGAATCAAAATGTAACTTTGACAGCCAAAACACTGGACTGGGTCTGTCTGGAAAGGAGTTAATGTTCTCCTTAGCAGCCTCTATGGCATTGTGTTTGGAACTTGTGGCTGAAACAGTGCGGATAGTACACTGATATTTTGGCGGCTGCTGAGCAATAATTGCATAGCCTCATAACTTTCTCTTTGCCCGACTCTGCCCGCCCCAGGCAAGCCTGCACTTCTATAAAATTGTTAAGCAACAACATATTTATATAAAATGACAAATATTATTGAGAAAGTAGGAACTGTATATGAATGGAAATTATGAAATTAAAAGTTCTTGACTCAGTAGATAATACTGAAACATTCAAGGTTTTTGGTTTGGTTTTTCAAGATATATTTACTACCAAATTATTACATAACATGAGACCTTTTCATTTTTAACTGACTAGTCTCCCATCTCCTCCTTTCACTCCTCTGACAATGCCTCTATCAAACCTATGCTATTAATTATCAGCTTCTGTTCCTGCTCAGACTTCCTTTTCAAATCATGCTATTACACTGCTGGATCTACCAACACAGCAATGATAAAAACAGATACCAAAAGAATTATGTTCAGGCAGGCAAACACGAGGAATTCAGGAGGATGGAGTAAGGGAGTGGAGTTGAATTTGTTAAGAGTATCCACCATGATAATTCCTTACAAGCATGCCAAGTGAGAGACTTACTTTTCTGATCCTCCCCATATGATTCATTGTATATATGTGAATCATAATAGTTCCCATCAGTGCTATTGCTTCTTCTCTACTTCTGGTTCAGCAGACTGACTAGCAATAGCTAATGTCCTAGGCTAGGGCAGAGACAGCAGGAGACAAACATTTAGGATCCACAGACCCTCCATTATGCAATTAATTTTGAGTTATGACCAGTTCAGGAACCTGTGATATAATCTGTTCCATGCACTGAGTGAATATTATATGAGGTGGTAAAGTCTATTTGGACAGGAATAAGCACTGCAACTGATTTGACACAAATTTCTGCATCAAAATAACGGCAACCTGAATGCTACCCAAGTGCTAAGTTATTATTCAAATCTATCCCCATAGCAAAAGTACTGAAAAACAACACAGAAACAGAAACAACTTAAATAACCACACATAACTCACTTGAAGAATGACTGCACATCACATTGCATAGTACATTGTATTACCTTACCTGTACTGTCATTGTCATCTTTGACATAAAATCCTTTTAATCCCAGTTTATATAATTTTCGATCTCTGTAAAGATAAAGACAGACACAGAGGCAGAAAGTCACCATTGAAACATTTTTTTTAAAGTAAAAGCAATTATTCAGCGGAAAAAACCTCCCCAGGAATGCAACAAAATCCCCATCACTGGACGTTTCAGGATGAGACTGGATGGGGTACTTAAGGCCTTCCAGGCTCCGTTCTCATGAAAAGCTGGACCAAGCGACCTTTCCAGGTCCCTTCCCACGCGGGCTGCCCTGTGACTCCAGACACGCGAAAAAAATAAAAAGAAACAGCATCTGGGAAAGGCATCACTTTAATTAAAGCCTGGCGGGAAAGCCCAGAGGAGTGACGTTCAGAAAACGCTGCGGCTACGCGGAACACTCCAGAATTAAATTTTATGGTCCTCCTCTCGTTGAGAAACCGGCTGGTGCACTCCGGATGGGGAGCGGGAAGGGGGCGGGAAGGCGCGCCGAGCCCCGGCTCCGGGAGCAGGATCGGCGTCTGGGGGCTCCTCTCACCCTTTCCTGCTCCCCCCCGCCAGTGATAAATATGACCTACCGGGCTCCTTTTGTGCACAGCCCCGCAAAACCCCGCACCGCTCGCAGCCCCTCGGCCGCAGCAGCGCGGCCTTTCCCGCACTTCGCCAGCGGGACAAGGACATGCGAGGCCCACCCGGCGCTACTCACTCCACGAAGGCGCGGGAGCAGAGGCAGAGGATGCCGCCGGCCGCCCCCGCTCGCAGCAGCAGCTCGGCCACCAGCCTCGGGCCCGGGTCCTCCACCATCCCTGCAGGAAGCTGCACCATCCCCGCGGGAAGCTCCGCACGCCGGACTGGGCCGGCCCCGCCACCGCCTTCCGCCGGAAACGCCGCCCGCGCCCGCCCCGCTGCGGCCGGGAGGGCGCCCGGGGAATTCACCTTCCTGCGTGTTCAGTGCAGCTCCACGAGGAGAGTTTGCGTGTTGGTGGGCTTCAGAGCGGGTAAAAAGGAGCGGGGAAGGGCATCGCAAGAAAAATCTGCAGCAAAAGACGCAGCAGCCGAAATCTCGTAAAACCGGGTGTGGGAAACAGAAGTGAACAGCCTGAACAAGGCAATTTTGAAGTCGTGACTGGAGCAGAATCATAGAATCACAGAATGGTTTTGATACAAGGTGCTTAGGTTTTAAGGGTTAATTGCTAACTGTGGTCCTGTTGAAATTTTGCAGCTGTCTACAAGACAATGTATATTGCTTACCAGACAATGTATATTGCTTACAAGACAATGTATATTGCTTGCTCAACAATTACTCTGCTTGCCAAAGAGAAAAGACAGGATATATGGCCACAGATAAGAACGAGAAACCAGGACCAAATATCCTGTTTTCAACTCTTGAAACCAGCTCTGGGCTTTGGACTTGGAATAGGAGCTTAGGGAGCATGCGCAGGGAAGAAAGGTGAAAAGTTCATCTGAGGAAGACCTTTACTTCATCATTAAGTGGCAGTGCGCAGGCGTATTGGGATGCTAATGACTTTTGGGCTAATTACCATACGAAGCGGGACACACAATGAATATGCATAGCCACATTGTGTAATCCAATGCATATGTAACCTGTAACCAGATAAATACTTAGCTGAGCCCACTGACGGCACGCATGTTTGCGGAGGAGAGATCCCCCATGTGTCTGGTACCATTAAACATACCTACTCTATAAACTAAATTGGTTATAGAGTCTTTTCCGCGTATCAGTTTGGGTTGGAGGGGACCTTAAAATCACCTTGTACCAGTCCCGCTGCCACGGGCACGGACACTTTTCATTAGACCAGGTTGTTCAAAACCCCATCCAGCCTGGCCTTGAACACTTCCAGGGATGGGGCATCCACAATTTCTCAGGGAAACCCCAGTGCCTCACCACCCTCACAGTAAAGATTTAACAGGAGGGCTTAAAACGGTGAGAAAATGGGGACAGGATGGACAGAAGGAGTCAGAATGAAAACAAAGCCTGGTGAGAAAAGACACCGGGGAGGAGGCAGGCTGAGGCAGGAAGGTCGGAATGAGGCTCTGGAGGCGGCAGCTGGATGGGGAGGGAAGAAACCATTGGGAAGCAGCTATGTATGATAGGGTACAGTGATACAGATAACCATGTTTTGCTCATAGATTTCTTTACTGTGGGGTCTTGCTTCAGGCAATAGATCAAGATATAACCTGGGAAAACACCACTGTGGAGTGAGAGACTTGATGAGAGATTTGGAGGGTATTTGGAATAGGAGGTTGGTTGGAGGCAATGGAAGGTGCAGTGATGAGCAGACCACAGGATCCTGCCCTGTAGAATCAGATTTTATCCTTTTCTCTACTGCAGAGAATTCATATGATGATGCACTAGGTTTCAGAGACTTCCTGCATAAAATGCTGAGCGATGGACTGTTCAGCTCTACTTAGAGTACTCAGAGCTTAAGTCTAAAATGCATGAAATCCATGTCTCTAAAGACCGTTACAAACCCTGCCTTGACATCACTGGGACAGGGTTTCTGAGGTAAAAATTCTGGACTTTAGGATCTCTTCTTACCTGCTAGCCTGCCTAATGGACACTGGAAGAGTATGAGAAAGAAATGTATCATTCATATCTGCCCTAATTTTAGGCCGTGTCCTGGTTTCAACCAGGACAGGGTTAATTTTTTGCAGTAGCACTAAAATGGAGAATACCATTGCTAAACCACAACAGGCCCTCTGGAATGTGTTTGTTTTTGACAAGCTGGGATACTAGGCTTTATGTTACCTGCATTCAATGCATGATGAGCTGTGCAGTTTGTCTGCTGTGCTGTCTCATTCTGTTTGCATCAGTACATTTTAGGTAACAAGGCTGTACAGCCTCATGAAAATGCAAGATGTCCTCAGGATTTATAAGACATTTCATATAGAAAATATGCAAAGAGGAGTTAGGAGGCAGAAGGATGTTCAGGTGACAATAGCACAACTACAACAACAAATTCCATCCACTTACAAAAAAAATCTAAATATTAATTGTATCCTGAATCATGCAACGTCTCACATCTGATATAAACAAAAATATTAAATGCCAGCATTAGTCAGGGCTTGAATATGACTATCACTACAGTAATTAAATACTTTAGAAATACAGGGAAAGATTGCACCAGTTCTAGCATTCATGTGGGTATAACTGCATCTGCAATTAGGATGATATATCACCTTCATATTTCAAAACTGAAAGTGCAGTAAAATGAAAACGTTTCAACACAAATTGTTTAGCAACAGCCAAATGCTGTGCATAAAAGTTGAATTGTGAAATGCAAAATATTTTGAGACTTAAGATACTCCTTAAGGAAGCAATGCTACATTTTTAGTGAAATGCAGAGAATACTATTGTATAATAACAAGATGCCTCTTTTATAATATTGCAGCCCAATATCCTGCAGCCTGCGGGAGCAGCCACCATCAGGTAAGGCTAGACATAGATGGGAATGCCTCCTCATACTCTCCCGTTCCCCAGCCATCTGCAGCTGATGGCATGTGTTTTCTGCCTGGACAGTGGATTTCTTCCTATGGTACTTGTCCAGTTTACCCCACAGCTGTTGCATTAGAAGTAACCTTTTTCATTTTGAACATGGCGTGCCCCAGCTTCAAATGATGCTTCCCTTATAAGAAGAATAAGTAAGCAATTGATCCATACTCAGCTACTGGGCTGGTGGATTTTACAGATGTCAGTTATATTCCTTAGAATCTCTTCCAAGATGACAAGCCCTGGCATATCCAATGTTCTTCCTCTGGGAGCTGGTCTATACCTGTGGTTTCCCTCATTACTCTCTTCTCTAGTTGTACTATATCCTGCTAGAGATACCCCCTTTGGAACATGACTGCACTGATGGGTCTGACCTAGGCAGGGCAATGCACTTGGGCTGTGATTTCTAGCACACCTGACATTAAAATGTTACAGTTAAACTAGCAAAAAGATACTTGTAACAACACTTGTTTCACTTTAGGTTGTGCTGGCAAATAACATGCATAAATTAAAGTAAAATAAGCCATCCTTAAAAAATTTCCACTGATGAGGTTCTATTTAAGAAGTCATATGTAATGAAGCTAGTAGAAGTTTGCTCCTGTCCTATAGGAAGACAATGGACTGCTTCACACTGAGTTGGTGCAGGGTTGATATGTCCTTTCATTAGAATCAGACATGATTTACCTGATCCATATGGATGGTACCAAAGCAATCTGCATTGCTGTGGCCTGTTCCCCAGGCCACCTGCCCTTCTCTGCCCACCTTTGCTTTCCTCTGGTACATCCTGTTCTGAAATGCTGCTTCTCCACTCCCACACCTCTTTCTGTTTCTTGCTCCTTGCTCTCACACACAGTCATGGGGCTCAGCTTCAAAGCCTTTCTTGGACCTATCTGTTGTTATTTTTTCTTCTATATCTTAGGTGATAGTGAAGATCTTCCCTTTGCAGTGATCCTGGCTTTGCTGCTTTCATCTTTGCTTCTCAGAAGGTGACCTTGTCTCCCAACTGGCTTTAAAGCTTTTCATTATTTTCTTTTAAAATCCCTTTTCAAAGCTAACTTCCATGACAAATATTGACCAAATAATGATAACATGAAGGATTCTGGGAATAACATCCTTAGCTATTAAAAATAAAACAAAAGCAAATGCATGCAATGTTTATAAAATAGAGCATATTCTCACAGTAACTCTTACCTGCTCGTGTAATTCTGAGCTCCACCCTTACATTCACATTTCCCTTACCATGTAAGAATAGTGCTGGACAAATAAGGCAGGTATTTCTAAGTCAAAATGAAGCTTATTATATGTTTATGTAGGAAATTATAGAAAAGAACCTTCACTGTTTCCTTGAAGGAAATTATTGGATTAGATATGTATCTGAATATAATAAAAAAATCAAAATATTTATCAACATCTCCCTTTATAAGCAGGTGATAAGATTAAGAGGTTAAGAATAGCATTTAAACAGAGTAAAATTTTCAAATTTACATGTTACTAAAGACAAGTAATTCAATCACCTTTATGTGGTGGATGAACTGAGAGAAATACCTGAGAGTGTTTAAGTCAATGCATTGCTTTCTCTTGTAGCAGGAAGGGATAGGTAGACCTGAATTCCCTACATGAGAATCTCTCATCTCTGTAATTCATACATTGAAAGAATTGATTCAGCTGAAGTATCTGGACAACTTTCTGCAACCTGTGCCCTGGTTCTGATTGATCAAAATGCCAGTTATAATGGCCTTTGTACTTGAGTTTTTTCTTCCTGGTGCTCTGTACCTTTTCAATCTTTAGCTTCACACTTAAAAGAGAAAGGATGGCTTGAAGGAGCATTATTCCAATGAACTGTGGACCGCAAGGTGGCAAATGGTGACATCTGTGGAACTTGTATGGAAAATTATGGCAAGCTAAGTGAGGGTTTTTTCTTTTAGCTTAAAAATAGTTTCTACTAGAGAGGAGAAGATGGGGGAAATGTCACTTCACCAGTTGCAGATGTACACAGAAGGACATGCAACTGGATTATACTTCAGAGACACTCCAGTCCTCTCAAAAGCTATTGGCCAATGTACAAATGACCAAATACTCAAATACTATTCATCACCTGCAGAATTAGAGGTCTCACAGTAACACCTCTTTTACACTTTTTTTTGGTAAAGAAGAGAGTCCACTAAGCAAATGCAAATCACAAAGTCAGAGTAGTCTGACATACGATTTTGTGACCCTCTGTAAGAGAAGGGGGTTTTATTGTGCCAGAGTCCCCTTTGACACTTACATGTGACTGATCTGGCACAGGAGAAAGTAATTTTATGTGGCGATGTTATCTCAGTGGGAATTAAACTCTGATCCTCCTAAAAATTTGATGCTTCTAATTCTTGTTCAGCTTTTGCTTTTACTTCAAAATATGTAGAATCACATAGGCTGGAAAAGATCATTGAGCCCAGCTGTTAACATAACACTGCCAAACCCACCACTAAACCACGTCCTGTGTGCCACGTCTGCAAGTCTTTGAAATACCTCCAGGGATGGTGACTCAACCACTTCTCTGGGAAGCCTGTTCCATTGTTTGGCAACCCTTTCCATGAAGAAGTTGTTCCTAATATCCAACCTAGACCTCTCCTGCTGCAACTTGAGGCCATTTCCTCATGAAGGAAATCCCAGTTTGAACATGAAGCCATGCCAGATAGTTTGGCTATTATAAATGGCAGATGTGCCAAACAAATGTTTAAAAAGACACAGAGCAAACATGGTATCCAGACTAGTTATTTAGTTTGTTACTTACTATACAGTGGATTTTTGATCTCCTAATTGCCTTCTTAAAGACACCTTAAGTCTCAGCCTTCTAGTAAGAGGCAGAATCTTGTAATTACGTTGTAGCTGTACTTGGATTGTGTCATTAGCCAAATCTGTGGGAGATGCAGGTTTTCGTAATCATTGTGGTTGCCTTAGGTGTGATGGGTTGTTCAGTATTTGTAATTACAGTGAAACAATAATACTGTTAAACAGTAATTACTTCACTTTCACAGAGCAAAGCAGAAGTGTTTGAGAGAAAATCTATTGGAAAACAATAATAAGGGTACTTCAGCCACAACTCCACCTTCTGTGATTCTAGGACAGAATATGAATTTTAATTGCTCCTATATTTATACAGTGAAGGGCTCTGGGTTTCTTTGTCATTATTTTGTTTTCTTTTGTTTTGTTTTGTGGGGTTTATTTATGTGTATGCATTTTTGTGGGTTTGAGTTTGTTTTTGGGGTTTTTTGTTGATGTCTTTTCTGTTTCTTTTTCTGCATAAACCAGGTCAAATAAGCACATGTGCCATTTTACTGGTGGAGAAATTGCCACAGAATAGACAAGTGGTTTGAGGCAGCATTGGGGAGTCCCACCAGTTGTTGCTGGCATCTTTAATTCCTACATAAAGAATCTCCTAGCTCACACTTGGAGGCAAAAGCCAGAAAGATTACAAAGCTAACAGATAACTTTTTAGATGCTTGTACTGTGGATTTTATTGTTCCTGGTTTCATATGTCTTCACAGCCCAAAGGAACAGTTGATGATGCCTGCTGCTGCCAAAGCACCTTTGAATCATGTGGGAACTGTAAGTACCTGTTTGTGCCCAGTGTAGTCTTGGGTTTAATTTTTTTATTCCTTTTTTTTTTTTTTTGTACAGTGGTAAATGCAGTTAAATCATCTCCAGTTCCATAGCTCTAGATAATGGGCCAGATCATTTCTTCTACAAATGGCCACTGTTCATTTGCACATTTGGAAGTGCTAAGTGATGTAGTTTAAGCCAAAGAAGGCTGCATAATAGGACTGTTAATACATCAGGGACTTCTTAAAAATTAGTTTGAAGATTTGTAGCTTATATTCATCATAAAACATATTAGTCATGTAATTGAGGTTTTATATATATTGCTATAAACAAGTTTTATAGTGCTTTATTGGGGCTCTGTTTTCCAATATAGCTCTGAAAATCAAAACTTTATGTTTCTCTTGTTGGTTATTAACTTTTACTTGTGGATTTGTGGATTTTTTGGCACTGTATGAGAGCCCTAATCATAAACCCATTATACTAAATAATACCTACATCTCACTGAAAAGATTGTTTCTAATATAAAGAGTGAGTAGCAACTTTGCATGAAGAATGCAAGACTTTTTATGCTTTCAGGCCAAAAAGTGGTGTCAAAGAAAGACAATTCAAAGGACATGACCACAGGCAAGTGCTTAGGGAAACCATTAATTTTCACCTCAACAGCCACCACTAACCACAAAACAAGATCCTGCTGCTTTGAGTAACTGCAGGGTAACAAAAGTGATGTCATGGATGTACCCTTCCAAGAAACAGGCTGGCCAATTAGGGACATGCCCTTGCCTATCTGCAGTAAAGAAGTTCATTGTTAGTCTTTCCATAATAAAAAGGAGTCTTCCATACAGGGATCTTCCTCTGAAAATGAGCATGTTCCTGCTGAGGTCCTGATCTGCAGATGCAAGGATGTCCTTGGTGGGCTGGCCACTTGCTAAAGCTTCTTTTCAGGTTGAAAACTGTAGGTGACCAGTAGCTTTATTATTTTCTTTCTGTTAAATTCATAGCAATTATACATGTATTTTTTTCATGGGGCATTTGAATTATATGTTTTAAATCTCTTTGTTGTGTTTTATGATTAATGTTTTCAATAAAATTCTAGGGGATGTGTTGTTTCTCTGGAACTAATTATTGAGACCTCTTGGTTTCCAGCTCATACTTAAGGATCCGAAAGCTTTAGCTACATTTTACTTTTCAATACTTTTGCTGAGCAGGATACTTCTGCTCTTTCTGTACTCTCTCAGCTCATCAGTTACTTTTAATTTCTTTAGTTATAGCATGAGAACTATGAGAAATTAGAGACTGTTAATCTGGGAGGTATTTCCCCAGGTTCAACAGCTGGGCTGCAAATAACACTGATGCACGTGAGGAGAGACGACCTACTGAAACATAATTTGAAAATAAGAAATCTCCTTTCTGTAATACAAGCTCATACTAGGGTGACCATATAAAGAGAGGAATGGCACAGGAAAACACAGGACTGCAGCCAGCAGCAACTGTCTTTGAGATAACTAGAGCATCAAGAAGAAGCATGTTAACTTCTAACCATATGTCTGCTACGAAATAAAATAGTCAATCATCTGAGTTAAAGGCCTGTTGTAACTTGAGTGCAGTTCAGGGGTACTTAAGCTAATTGCTCATTGTGTTTTTAATAGCATATGACTTTTTTAACACCAGGGAGTGCAGCAGGGAAGACTTGTTTCACTTAAGTGGTTTAACTCCGATCAGGATTTAAGTGGTTTACTGATTTATTAATGACACATAATTAGCTGACACTCTGTGAACTTCACCTTCTGGATCAATATCAACAGGCTGACAGATAAACCAGAGTGCAAAACACTTGCAGGATGTTAAAAAGCACCTATAAATTGCTAAACTCCCTAATGCCCACCATTTCTAGTCCCACAGGAGCACACTTAGGTGTGCACATACCTCCCTTACAGGACAGGGGGTGACAAGTGCACCTCTCTCTCGTGGCCATGCCTGTTCTCCTGCTGGAGAGGGGTTGCTCTGTGTTCATGTGTACCAGTGCAGCTCCCGGCTGCCTGCTAGTCCCTGTGTTGGTGGGAAGGCACTCCATGGGCTCTGAGCTGAGGGTTCTTCTGCTGTTGCACCCCATCCTGGGAGGACACGGTGGCAGCAGGGTGACCCTTGGCAGCATCTGAGGCAGGGATCAAACTGCTGTGCTGAGTGCCTTCCACTGCCACATCTCACCCCACAGTCACAAGTTTCCTTCCATTTTTTATACTTCTCAAGATGACTCTTCTCAAAAGCCTGTTGGTAATCCCCTGGTTGCTGCTTAATCAAACAGATTCCTCTAGTAAGCAAACATTGTTATTATTAATTTCCTGTTTTGGGGTAACCTGCTCTCAGATCAGGCAGTTTTGGGTGTCCTATCTTTACAGGCTGTTTACACTCTTCTTCCATACAATGAGTTACTATTCAAGACAGGTCCATCAGGAGGTTTTGTTACCTTGAAACTCAACCGGTAAAAAATTACTATTATAACATTTTATGTTTTTGACAGGTGAGGAGCTTCGTGGGGGTGGAAGGGACACCAGATGATCTATCGCTCGCCATGAAGACATCCCTGGTGATTTCTTCTACTTCATTGCTGGTTTACCCAGCGTGAGGAAAAGGCTCTGTCACTCCATAGCTGGTCATGTCACAGTTAAAATGCCAGGGAAATATTCTCATTGTATGAGATTATGCTAAGTAAAAGGAGTATTTTAGATTAAAATATTTTTTATTAAATTCACAGATAAAGATTTACCTACAGTAATTCTGGTAAGAAAAGACTGACATAAAGGGACAGACCAAATGAAGTATTATCTCAGTCTCTTTAGCCATGACCAACTGTAGCTAACCAAGACTGAGGAAAGAAAAAAAAGACTAAGCCATGTATGCTGTGGTAGTTCCCCTGATAAACTTGAATTATATACATTCTGAAACCAGGCTACCACCAGGGAGACAGGCAGGGCAGGGAGGTCTCGTCAAGGTCCCCAGTGCTGCTCCCCTGAACTTTGCAGCAGATGGTGGAAGAGGTCACAGTAGAGGATGGAAGGATCTGAGCAGAAACACCGTCAGCACAGGGCATTACCAACCTTGAAGGGGGAGCATCTCCTGCCTGGCCTCTTAGCCTCTCTCTCCCTTCTGAGGCTCAGCTTCAGGGGACAAGAGGGCTCTGATAGAGGGATGGACACGGGAAGATTTCTGGAAAAAACGAGGGGCCATGGCACTTGGGCACACACCAGACAGCTTCACATGCATAAATAAGGGACTTTAAAGTAAAGGAAAGGTCTGAGACAAAAGCAGGATCCTTCACACCGTGTGCAAGTACCCTGGGATGCTCTGGGCAAGGCATCATTTGGATCTATGGTATCAGATAAAGTGAGTGACATCTTTATGAATCAGGGAAGTGCAATAGCTGATGTAAAAGCCTGCAAGTGACTTTCTGCTAATCTTCAGGGATTCCTATGTTAGTGATGAGAGATTAGACCACCAAAGTGATTTTTTAAACAAAAATAAATCAGACGTGAGCAGACTATTCTGGAAATATCACCCTTGCAGCATTTCAATAGATTTTGCAACAAGTCTCATAGTGCTAAGACCAGAATAAGAAGAGATATAAAGCTGATATCAGATACAAAGTGTAGCAGTTCATGAATTTTTTTCCTTTCAAAGCAGTTCTGTGCATACAGGTGCTTCACTTTCAGCACTTAGAGAAAAATCCTAGGAAGTGATTTTTCACTGTGCAGTTCACTCAGCTCCCTTGCTGTTGTCAGTGGGATTAGGGCTGTCTGTACGAAAGCACTGGAAACTCGTGAGTCTCTGCAAGCAGGGGGGGTTTGCCAATGACTTTCAAAGGTCTTTTCTGATAGCAGAATAATATTGGGTGTTACTACAGTGACTGCAGGGAAATTATCATCGTTTCTGCTGCTTATCTGTTCCCAGCAGGATTCATTTACCCCAGCTCCTTTTACCTGTCAAAGCCTTAGCTGTGTTCTTTTATTACCTCTCACGTTCTTTTTTTTCACCTAACGCTTCTTCATACCTGTGTGTTAGCACAATAAATCCTACTATTTATTAATGACATTCTTAGTTGTAATCTCTGTTAGTAGTCCTGGTATCCTTTCCAGGATACTTCTGACTTCATTCATTTTGAAAAAGCGCTTGCAGGAGAACTGTGCAGCTTTGAACTCGGTGTTCAGAAGTTAAAAATGAAGAAAGAGCCTACAGTGCACTGGGCTGTAACATGCAGCATAACAGACTTCTTCAGAACATCTCTTTGGTTTTGTTAGCAGAGTGCCTTTAAAATAATTTTGACTTGGAATTTCCAAATTAATATTAGTGCAGGTTTATAGTGACATATGTATTTTCATACTTATTTTAAATGACAGCAGGTCAGAAAATATACTTTCATTTTCCAAACAACAACTGTGGAAATGTTCTTTCAAACATTCCACTGCTATTTAAACTGTTAAGCAATATGTAATGAGTGATTACAATTTGTTTTAAAATAGCTTTGCTATTTAAGAATAAAAACATTTCCTGATCTTTATGGTTGTTTTTTATTAGGAATTGCATATGAAGCGATGTTGTCTGGTAACAGATTCTTTAATACAAAAGGAAAGGGAGAGTCTGGTATCATCTAGTTATTATATCTTCTTCCAAGGGAAATGTATGTTAAGTATTGTTCTACAAAAAGTATTTCTTTGAGCTGGCTGAAGCCTCTGCACCTGTGGTATGTCGCTAAAATGTCACCAAATACAAGACAATGTAACAATCCAAGGCTGTCTGTAATGGTTCTTTTGAGCTTTTGAGCTGAAAATGGAAATGTAATCTTGCATGAGGCTTTCAGTCACAGTGCTACCTAGAAAACAAACAAAAGGACTGTCCACAGCTAAATTGCCTTTTTTGCCATTTTTTTAAAATAAAGAATTTTCAAATTGCATGTGTATTTTACTTTTAGAATTGCCCTTTATTAGAAGTCTTCTTTTACTTCCACCTTTCTGAATTAAGTGTAAATTTTTTGGTCACCTTCCTCTGTGGATATGCGTGTGCAATGCATTTTTCTTTTTAATAATGATGACCAGAGGAAAAAACCCATGAATTTTAATACCTCTAATAGGAAGTAGCTCCCTGCACTTGATTGTATTGTATGCAGAAATACTATGTTGTGCATCGAACAAGAAAGAAATAAAGTCTCAGGTGCAGGTTTCTTAGGCAGCTTCTTTGCAAAGTGTAATGAAATTTCGATCACAAAAATGTGTGTCTCTATCACTAGAACACTCTCTTGTGCTCAGCCTGTGACAATTTCCTATTAATCTTGTCAGTTTTTTTACTTCAGAATTATTCTTACTTGTTTCATGTGCTCATTTATTTTGGTGTTATTTTTAAGTGTGAATTTAAATTCCAGATGATAACATGGTACATATATTCATGTATTCATAAGTTACACAAACTGGTGCTAAAAAAGCTGTTATTGAATTAGCTTCTAATAACTACACAAGTGTCACAGGAGCACTATAATCAACAAAATTTAGGCCTCTGCAATAAAACAAACACTACACAAGCAAAGCATGCCATATGCTATGCTCTTGGTTTTTCTTCACAGAATTTTGACCACATTGGCATTCTAAAATATTTGAGTGCCAACGCTCAGTGATAATTATGAAAATATTTAATTCTTGACTGCCCACTGAATCTTCACTAATGTGTATTTTCGGTTCCTGTGTCCTCAGCGTGCTGTAAGGAGTTATGCTGTAGGGTGCCTTGCCTGAAGTTGTGATTTGAAGTTTTCCATTCTGAGCACCTGACCATTTATGAACAGCATGCTGCAGAAACCACACTGGAAAGACCTTTGCTTATTGCTTATTACTGTGATGATGTTCTTATAGATTATGGTTGATTTCTGCATTAACACAGCCTGCCTCTGCCACTCAGCAACTGCTCACTTTATCAGCAGGATACCAGGTAAATACTTCTGTGGTAAATAAGAAACTTAGATCCTAAATTAGTAATCTAAATTCAGACACCAGCCTTTATACCACAATATGCAGGATGGATTTCCTGTTTTTCTGTTCAGTATTTCATTTATGCTCAATTCAGACACAGACTTGTCAGCTGGAAGAATTAATTACTTAATTATTTTTACAATCATTTGATGTCAGATTTGCAAGCGAAAGTGTGTGCCATTTTAAATAACCTTTTACATCAGCGTAACAAATGGATTTCATATACAGTAATTAAATCATGCTACACTGCTGTGTGCAAGCAGAAAAGGCAAATACAGGTTTTAAGAACTGTGCAAAGGAAAAGTGGATAGCATGGCTTTGGCAGAAGCAAGAGGAGTTCAGAAACAACTTACTCAAAGAATGACGCAGAGAAGAGATATAACTCAGCCCAAGGATTCAGGTTCAGACTCTCTGTGACCTCAAGTCCATTTTGGTGCATTGCATTGGTGACTTACAGCTTTGAGAAGATTATTTTTGAGCTGCAAGACAGTACCTGAACAATAGCCATGTAAGATAAGAAAAGTAATAAGACAGGCAAAGTGTAACTATTGAGGTGGTAATTGATAGTAACTGACTGTCAGAAAATAGCAAAAAAAAAAGTTAGGGAATTGGAAGAAAATAATGAGAAATAGTGTTGCATTGTAGTCCCAGCTATTTATGCTTTTTGTTAGCCAATCAGTAATTGCTGGGTAATTTTTGAGCTGTATATCTACTGTTCCTGAAATCTCTCTGTAAATGATGAAATATGACCAAACCTGAAGAGTGAGAGTTAGCGAGGGTCTCTCTGTAATCTGGTGTATGTACCAGAGACAGTCTCTCATCCATCTGAGTAGCTGGATTGGTTGGAAAGCTGTGTGAATTCTGCCTTCTGCCTTGTGGTTCCTCAAGAGAGCAAAACAGAATTCTCTTTTACAGCATGAGCGTATGTCTGTATGATGTGTGTGTTTGCCCTTTGCAAACAGATGTCATCTTAGAACCATGCCATGCCTCTGCATGAAGTAACCTGTGGGTTTGAGATCCTGTGAGCCCACTTTTCTATAGAATTACAATGGCCTTTTTTTAATTTTTGCACACAAACCAAGTTCACACTGCACATTTTTGGCACTGTGCCGCCAGTCTGTGTCAATTTTGTACGTTTGATTCTTTATGAGCCTGCTTATCAGATATGTGCTTGGACTGCTATTTCAGGATGAGGCACAGATAATCTAGTAATAATTAATTTTATATGCATCTGCATCTCAGATTGTTACGACTGACACGTCTGTCATTTGTACAGTTCTGCCCTAGGACCAGAACAGGTTTTTGTTTGAGCTTTTATCCCTTCTTTATGCATTCTTCTGTGAATATATCTCAAGTAATTTAGTATATAATGCTTATAATATACAGCTATCAAGTATAGCTCATTTACATATATGATATTATATTATAGATTCACTCAGTTTCAGTCAATATCTCTAAAAAGCAGACCAATCAGTTTATGTTATCTTACACACAAAGATGTTCTTTAATACCAGGAAGGGAAACTGTACTTATTAACATCTACAAGTGTGTCCAGGAGAGGGCACAAACAGTGTTTTTTATTAACAGTATTAAACATTCTGTACTACAATAGACCAGAAATTCCAGTTAGCCCAATACTCTCTGAGAGAGGCAATAGCAGATGCTGTTCAGGAAGACCATGTGAGTCTGGCCGTTTTCTCTTTTCCCTGTGTGTTTCTGCAGCTTGCAGAAATACTAGGAGTGTTACAGGGTACATACCTGCTTGTCCTGTTGAAGGACCAGTTATTCATGACTTTGGCTAAACCCTTTTTGAACCCACTGAAAACCTCTGCCTTTATGAGCTTCTTTGGTAGGGAGTTCCAGAAGTCCAGTGTCTGCTGTGTAATCAAGTATTTCCTTTTATCTTTGTTTAAACCAATCTCCTGCTAGTTTCACTGAGCTTGCCTTAGTTCCAGTGCTGTGGGAGTTGATGAAGAGCTCTCTGTTCACCTTTCCTGCTGCCTTTATGACACAATAAACCCCAACCACATCCCTCTGTGCCTTCTCCTCTGAAACAGTTCTCTCAGAGTTTTTTTGTCTTGTCAAAAGACAGATGTTTCATTATCTTCATAATTTTAGTTGCCTTTCCCTATACCCTAACTTCACTATGCCCTTGTGAAATATGACTACCCAAACTACAAAAATTACTCCAGATTTGGGATGCATCATACTTTCGCACTGGCACAAAATGACACTATTTGCCTTGTTATCCGATTTCCAGTAAACACTCACCTAATGATTTCAAACATACAGGTTATTGCTATTATCATTAACATCAATGATAATGCCGGGATCTCTTTTTTGAATTATGAGTCAAATGCAACTTCCTTCAAAAGGCACTTTGCAGCTGATCATGAATAACTTTCAATTGTTGTAATTTATCAGTAAAATGAGCTGTGTGGTTACTTAGTCTCTGTGAATTGTTCAAGGATCTGGCTCTAGAACTGATTTTGAACTGCTTTGTTCAAAAATTTTGAGAAATTAATGTAGAGAATAAAATAAAACAGGACAAATATTGCTGAAAGGAAAAGAATCTCCCTAATGAAATTTCAAAATTTCATTGACAGATAGGAATCTTGATACTAGAAAGGTATGCATTCTAAGTTGTTAAGAAACATATGCAGGAGGCTGGTCTCTTAGGGATAAACGTTGCCTAAACTTCAAGATAATATGGTGCAGAATGATGGTCTCATTGCACCTTCAGGTGGGAGTACCAGGATAAACACAGGATGAGAGAGCTGTGCCTCAAAGACAAGCCTTTCCCTTATAATCTTACTGTTTAGATGAAACTCCTTTATAACTGAAGGAGGTAGGTATGCATAGCTGCTCATATCCTGTCTTGGCAATCAGATCTAATTTTAACTTAATTTTGTTGTGCTATGTTTACCTTAACCAGCTTAATGTTGCACCCTGTAGCCACTTCTGCCAGAGATAAGAAGTCCAGCATTTCTACACTTTTTGTTTACAGGCATTTCCTTTGGTTTTCTCTACTTTAACCTTTCCTTGTGATCTAACTGAGGTAGAAACAATACATAGTGCAATTTGCCCTACTAAAACGTCTATTTATCTTATTTCCTGCCCTGCTGCTTTCTCTGAGAATACCTTCCACCTGCTCTCTGGATCAGGTGAAGACTTTTTTGTGATTATCTGGTACATAGCATAACTGGGTTCACAGTTCTGTGCTTTTAGATACTTATTAGATCTTCCACCAGGGGTAAAACAGACCCTGAAGAAGAGAGGAAGCAGGGAGAGAGAACACAGAACGCACCACTGGCAAGTAGCATCAGGTATGAGTGGAAAGTTGCTGGGAAGGGATCCGGTGAGAAAAATGTTCTAACCAAATATAGACCGAGTTTCCCCAAAATCTGCCCTGAGATATACAGGCAGATTGATAACAAAAATCCACTAGCAACTTACAGGTCAAAGTGAATGTTGCAGCCAGATTGGTTATCACCAGAGACGCTGAGATAAAACAGAAGGAAGGGTGAGGAATTGAATTTCATCTCCGTAAAGTATAGGACCCTTTGACCTAGATAAAATAAAATAAAAAGAAGCCCATCACATAGAAATTTAAGCATGAAGGAGATTTGTTTAAATTAAAGGTCTATGTTGTCACAAGATAAAATGCTTATCTTGGTAATAAGTACATGTGAATTGGAAGCAGTATTAGAAAACATTGCTCTGAAATGATGTCCTGAATGTGGTAAACCTAAAGTGTTTTAAAACTGAGTTTGAAGCATTTTGGAAAGATTATATAGAAAATTCTCAGGGAGAAAATTAAGTTCTTACATACTGCATGTGTTACTGCCTCTGAAAGAGTAAGAAAAAGGGACTTTTATTTACATTTGTATAAGAGAATTCAAACATATTGATCTGTGTGTCCGTTTCTGCTGCTTGTCTTTGAAGTAGAACAGGAGGCTCTTCCTGCCTCTTTCCTAATCTTTCCACCTTCTTCCTAACTCTGGGCTTGCAGGACAAAATGTCTTTGTGTTTCTGTTGACATTAAAACTGCCAGGTGTATTTCTAGTGTATAGTCCTTATATGTTCAGCATCAACTTCTTTGGCCAGAATTGCAGTCAACAGAGAATCTTTCCTTAAGTCATTCTGGCAGGTACAACAGGTTTTTCCCACAATCTGTGAGTTTTCTTTGACAAATTCCTTCTTGTTGCAGATAAGTCTGTCATTGACAACTCCCTTAATCTGTCCTGTTCTAGTCCTGTGACACTTAATTGCTATGGCTCTTGACCTCTTATTAAAATTCTTAAGCTAGCTGATGTGGAATCATCATGTGCCATTGCAGGCAGAGTAGATGCTTTATGGGCTTCTTCAGTAGCTCTCTGCCTCTTCCAGAGCTTTCTGGAGACTGGATTCATACAGATCTTTTCAGTTCTGTGTTTTTATATTGCAAATGGGAGTTGAGCAGCTTGTTCTTGTTAGAGTTATTCTGCACACTGATGACTTTTTTTTCTTTTTCCTGGAAAGTACCAATTTCATCTCTGCTGAACACCATGGAAATTAAACAGAAAGACATCAATATTTATCCCACCTAATTTTACATGTTTAGATTTGTTTGATCCAGCTCTCCATGACAAAACAGACTGAGAAAACTTAATCACTGGGAAGGCGATGTTGCAACAAAGCAAGTGTGATTTGGACATACAGCCTACCTTTTGGACATCTTGCATTTCTCAAGAAGGATGTCACCTAGTGAACCAACCATGCTTGATTACTGACTCACCTCCTGCCTGAATTAGCTACCAGTATCCACAAGGCTGTGAACTGCTATTCTGAATCCCTCAAAACACGTGGACAATCAAATGGGAAATATTTGAACACAGAATTAGGAGAAGAGTGGTTAATTCAGTGGTTAGTCAGAAACAGATAATGGATTTTAAAAGGAGTTGGTATTTTAAGGAGCAAGAGAAGTAGAGATGAATTTACAGTGTATTACTGTTGTATCTACTTGATCCCTCTAGTTTTTCAACTCTTCAAGACAGATACAATTCTGGTGTTTTTTCAATAAACTATGCAATTTGGCTAAAATTAAGTGTTTGAATAGAGAATGTTATAGTGCAAAGGTCTGGGGCTGTCAAAGAGATGCATTCTCTGGACTAGCTGTAAAAGATTTTTCTCATCTGAGTAAGATTGGATGAGATAAAAGCATTCCATCAGAGACATTACTGCTGTTGCCTGGATAAAGAAAATCACTAGGTGTCGTTCTGGATCTCTGTTCTCTGTGGCAAGGATGACCATAGGTCCTCTGTGGACAGGAGGCATTGGACTTTGAAATAGTTCTGAGGAATCCAGCAGCCTCATGTCTCCTGCAGTTTCTCTACAGACCAAGGAATAGTTTAAAAAAAAACTACCAAGGAAGAACCACCCAGCTTACATATATCCTTTGAGCAGGAAAAAAATCAACCAGATTAAATTTTTTGCCAAAGGTTTAAAATCCCACTTTTTTTTAAAAAAAAATAAATTTCTTCCTAGTTTTTATTCTGTTTGCATTTATTTATTCAAACCTCTGCTGTGGTTTGTTCATATGGCAGATAAAGTGACTCTTATCTTTACTCCTGTGTAAGTTGCCAGTGTTTGTTTTCACTTAGCAATTAATCTTCAATACTATTTAATGAAAAGAAAAATGAGAAAAAATACTTAGCATTAAATTAATTATCATTAAGTTACAAGGAAGAGAGAATTTAAAAATCAAAACAGTGTTCTTCAAGCAGGAAAGCAAAAGAAGGTGGAGCTGTATATTAAAACCTCACATTATACCAGTATAGAAATTATGATTACCTAACTTAAAAGATATTTTCAATATAAATTAATCTTATTCCTGCACTTAACTGCTAAAGAAAAAATAATAGTATGAGTGAAGATGTGAATTTAAAGAAAATAAAAAAATTCTAGAATTGCATTTCATTAAAACCAGTTGACAATGCATTCCAGATTTAGTTTGTGAAAACTTAGGGACCTGTGTTCACACTTCTGATAAGAAATTACATGTTGGAGAAGAAATATCCATGCAAAGTGCAACCATTCACTTGGTTTCTCTTCTACTGGCATATCAAAAGGAACATAAGGTCAGTCCATCAGTTCTTTATCAAGACCCTTGCTTGAGAAACTGCCATGATCTCAGGATGATCTCAAAAATCTCATGATCTCAAAAATATTTTAAGCAATAGTGGATTAAAAGTAATATTGTAGCCTTCCACGAAATATATTTGGACATCTATTATCTTAGAGACCGTATGTTGTCCCTTTTGCAAAGTCTAATGCCACTTACCTTCCAGAGTAATTTTTACTTTCTAGGAACACAAGGACTGAGATTAGTGTCTTGACACTTAGAAGAACTGCATGAAGGTCCATGAAGGCATCCACAGAGGCATCATGAACATGTACCTCATGAGGTCAATACTATCTATCCAAAATGTCTTAGACAAAACAGTTAAAAAGCACAAAGAAGACTAGGATAAAACTCCCCAAACTAGAAATCAGTAATACACATTTTGGGGAAGAGAAGGAAACAAAGCAACTTTGTGTTATGGCTATGCAATTAATCAGGCAGCTACCAATCTTGTCAGAAAAATCTGTGAACTCATCACAGAACTGGTGCTCAAAGAGCCACTTGAAAATACACTTTTACTAATTCAAGCCAGATATATTTAAACAGGTAAGATTTTTCCAGCCAAGGTGCTGATACTGAAGAACTACAAATGCTTTTTTGCAAGCAAGGTAATACAGGGAAATACTTTCAGTTAACGGGTTATAGTGGCAGACCATAAGTTTTACAGGGGAAGTCAAGGGACTGAATTCTGATCCCTCTGGACTGCATGTGAAATGACTGTCTTTCAGAGAATTGAGAGATGGCTGAACTTCCTTTAGAGCAGGGATGGACAAGATGACCTCTCTGGTCCCTGCATCATATTTTTATGATTTTATATATCTCAGGTTGTTTGTTTTTTGGGGTATCTTTTGCTTTTGTTTGGTTGTTTTATTTTTGTTTTTGTTTTTACAAGAATTCCTCTGAATTTTATGTGAACCTGCTCCAAATCAGGATATGATGTGATAATTTGGGAGGACGATAATAGGGTAGATATTCTGAGATCAGGATTTCAAAAGCAGGGCTTTTTGAAAGTTTCAGACCACTGTTGCAATACCTGGGTATTTTTTTTTCAAAATCTTGATCCTTTTGTGGCCATAAGGTATATATTGTCAGAGATTAAAAAGACATTTTACCCTCCAAAATTAAGATTTGTTTTCATAACTGATTGGGAAAAGTGGCAGTTGTTCATAAGCATAACTTTTGGAAATGCCTGAGGGACTCCCATGAACTTTACACGCTAATAGTAGCATGTTGATAGAACATGATTTTCTAACCTAGCATATGTCCAATATGATAATGCATTTTATTCAAACTGCCTCTAACTTCCCTTAAAAGCTCTATTTATTCTGGGATTAACCCCCTTACTAGATTTCTCCATCTCTAGATGTAAGTCAGGCTACCTTTGCTGCATCCAGTGCCAAGCACAAGTAATTTATACAAACAAGGGCTAAAGAGAAAGGATGTTAAGACTTGCTAGTGTAATGTCACAAGTTGCCAATCTCAGGGTCACTACTACAACATTAGTTGATATCTTTTGTAGATGAACAAGACATAATTTTCCTTTCATAAGATTCACATATTAGTTGGTGCAAGTGGGTGAAGATGCATCAAGACACTAAAGGAACTAAAAATCCTTTTAACGTCATTGTTGTTATTCTAAAAACTTGTTTTTAAATAGGGATTTTTATGAAACTCTCCTTAGAAAAGGAACAAGCCCCAAAACCTTAGTCTGTATCTAGACATATATAAAATACATAAAAAAACATTGATGAAGAAAGGCTCTTTATAATGTCAACTCTTATGCAAGATTATTTACAGGCACTGCTCTACTCAGGATGATTAATAATATTATTTCCACATCTGGGCGGTGTTAGTGCAAGAGCTAATTATTTGTTATAACTTTGATTAAACTGTTTATGAAGTTGGACTTTCATATCAGCTCTATGACTTATAGTGTCTAGGTAAATGACATTCCTATTGATTTTAAAGATGATCTTGACCCACAGATGTGAAATCAATTAGTGGTTTGTTCTCTCACTTTTACTCTAATGAGCCTGGTCAGTTCTGAGCAGGATAAAAAGGGATCTCAAAGAACTCCCTGACTTTAAAGAGCTTGTCATGCTGACCACGTTTGTGAAGGTCAGGAGATGCTTTTTCACTGTGGCATCATGGCATAGAGGCACATCACTAAGGCAAGAGAACCAAGGAAAAAAAATCTACACAAATATTGGGGTTTTCTCTTATTGACTACTTTCAGCTGCACAGCAGAACTGCCTTGTTGGGTGAATGATTCAAAGACACTGTTCTGAAAGCCCTACAGGGTGTAGGAGACAACTGTTTTGTTAGGGGTCTTTGGACTTTATTACTAGAAAACAGAACTTCTGAAAGCCCTGTTAACCGAGTAGGCTGTCTAGCAATTTACCTATAGCTCACGATGTTCTAGAAAACACCTGTGTAATGGCAGCTGCACTTAACTGCACACACTGCTCAGCAAATATCCTTTGTTTTAAGGAGTACCTTAAAAAGGATTTTTTTTTTTTTCCTGGTACTGTTTAGCTCATTAATTCAACCACATATTTGCAAATAAAAATGGTAAAAATGTCAGTAGCTTCCTACCTGAGGACAACAGGAGTAAGGACATCCTACCAGGAGCAATGGTATTTTGTTTGCAATTTTGGTTGTTAGGTTTGGAGTTATGCGGACAACCAGTAGCCCTGATGGCTGGAAACTAGAGTGATCTCAGCTGAGGCAGAATCATGTAGCACACAGGCAGTCACAAAGCCTAGGGTGGCAGATGAAAGAGGACATTAATTCAAGATTAAATCTGTAATACTGTGACCAAATCATCAGGGAATGCACTTGCCTTTTACCTGATAATTAGAGGTAATAACAGAATATTTAAAAACATATAGATATTTTTATAATCTCCCACCAGAATTGATTATTTCACTCCTTAGGGATTAACAAACTTTTCCTTGGCCATCAAAGGTCAGTAGGCTAAAACCATTTCTGACATGAGACAGTCCTGAATCTGTCCTGTATCAAAGCTTCTGCTGCATTAAGAGATAACCAGACTATGCCAGCTCTTAGGTATTCAGAGCAGCAGAGCAACTGGGATCTTGAAGGTGTGTGATCCAGGTTTGCACACTGGCATGCCCAGTCTGCAGAGCTTGGAGAGTTTTCACTCTTAAAGTGTGTCGATCATGATCTCTCCTGCTCCCTTCATGCCCACTGCATGAGTTTGTGAGATGGAAAATATGTGACATCAACCAAACTCTCTCCTGATGCCAAAATCCCAGAATCCAGATTCTTATCAGATTCTGAAAGAGAAAGGAGGAATGGCAAGAAGCAAATATTTGAAAGGCAATGCACTCTAAAGGACTGCAGCTGGGAGAAGTCACTTTCACTTTTAATTTTATGTGGCTGTTTATGCTTCATGGGAGACTTTCAGGAGTTGTTCATAGTTACTGAATTATGGGTTTCATAATCCTGGAGGCAAATGAGGAACGTGGAAGGCTTTATCCCCAGGGTGAGTCCTTTTGGAGGGTTCAGGAGTGGCAGGGTGGTCAGAAGGAGTATGGACGCAGTTACAGAAAGTTACAGATGAGATGTGGGCCATGTGAGGGTGATATATCCTCAGAACACTGGGGTCACAGATACAGCTTGAACACCGCTGCTGTGGGCTGTGATGACAGAGTGCACTTCCATCCATCTCAGCAGTGTCATAACAAGCCTTGATGCAATTTGCTCCGTAGTTACACAGTCCACCTGGGAAAAAATACTATTGCAGAGGGAAAAAGGAGATGGCCTTCTTGGTATCTGCAGCATACACCTCAGTCCCAGAGTTGTAAGGTTTAGGAGGGAGCACAGATAATTTCTCCGATTAAATTTTAACATCTGGGAAAAATTGGTCTCAGAGGTACCCAACCGAAGAAAGAATACTACAGAAGCAGCCACACTAGTCTTGATCTCTTCTAACCTCATGGAAACTGTTATCATTGGGAAAACACCTTCCTGAATCCATGCAATGATGAATAAATTTCCAGGGGCTCAATAGGTGAATACAGGAAGGCTGCAAATACTGACATCAGGACTTTACTAAGTGACAGTCTTTTGGAGATGGGAACAAGTTGGCCAATCCCTTTGTGTGTAATTTGATATGGAAATATTGAAAAATATGTATTTGTGGAAATATTGAAATAGAGAAATGCCATGCAATGGCCTAAATTAATTATCAGATTAGCTACCAAATGATACAGTTCTTGACTGACCCAAAAATACTGTAGACGCCTTCAATTCTAACTGAGAGTTCAGAATGATTAAAGATCAACAGGTAGAAAGGGGCAAGAACATATTATACTGATAATCTGATGTATTTTGTCAAATAGATTTCATGATCCATTTTTATAGTTAGTAAGAACAAGGAAAACTTAGTTTCATAAGGAAAGAAAAAGCATTCAACGAATGCAGATGAATCATTATGTCCAGCATCCCTGGGTTGGATTAGAAGAACACCACAGACTTCTGTGTTAAGCTGGGAAGAAAACAACAAACTCTTGGGATTTCTCACTGAAAAAGACAGGGAAATTTGTACAAATACCACTTTCTTCTTTTTCATTCAGATGAATGCTAAATTATCGAGTACAATTTTAATCACAACATTCAAGAACATAATGGATTGACCATGATTCCATCATTTTCTCATAGGCAAAGCCAGAAATCAGTGGTGATAATATCTTTGGCCAGTACTGTTTAGCTCCTATCAATATTACTGTAACAAGGGGCAAGAGAAACAACTACATCAGTGTGATTTGTCCAAATCAAGGCCAGCATCCTTAACTGGAAGCACCATCGTATCTCCTGCTGGCCAATGACTTGAATAGACTATTCTGTGGCTCAGAATCCATATCCAGAAATATCTTCTAAGAAAGCACTTCATGAACTCTGGAAAAAACCCTCTAGTTATCCAGACAGAAAAAGGATATTTGTTCAATCCTTAAAGAAAGCAAAGCAGTAGTTATTACAATATACTCTCAGAAGAAAGTATGAGAAGGATTTTTGTGATTCAAATTATTTGATCTGAGGTGGGCAAGCATAGACACGTTCACATGTTGGGTATGGGAATGAATATGTGTGAAAATACTATACATATTTTCAAAATGAGCTGCATCTGACGTGAATTACATTTTCATTATGTGAATGGCATTTTAAATATAAACTACATATTTTTAGAGAAATCTTATTTTAGATTCTAAGACTGAAAAGAAGCCCTAGAGATATATGAATAGTAAGCACATTTTTCAGATGTCCTTACTCTGCTAGAGCAGTGTAAAAAGAGTTAAAACGTGGATGAGAACCAAGGATCCTGCTCCGTTGAATTGGCAGTGTTACTAAATATATCTGCGGTACAGAGAGTGAAGTAAAGTGAGCGTGGTTTAACACATTGCAGTAGATCTAGTAAACTCAGATTTTATTCTGAAACATGTAAAAGATTGTATTTTTTCCTTCTTGGATGACTCTATTTTAGAATCATGTTGAATTAAATTTTTAACAAAGTTAAAAACTTGGGGTTTTAACAAGTTTTATTAGTTGTCACTGCAGCTGCAAATGTGTCCTGGTTTTGGCTGGGGTAGAGCTCATTTTCTTCCTGGTAGCTGGTACAGTGCTGTGTTTTGGGTTTAGTGTGCAAATGATGTTGATAGCACACTGATGGTTTGGTTGTTGCTAAGCAGGGCTTACCCCAAGTCAAGGACTTTCCAGTTGCCCATGCTCTGCCAGTGAGCAGGTGCACAAGAAGCCAGGAGGGAGAATGGCCAGGACAGCTGACCTGAACAGGTCAAAGGGATATTCTATATCCTACAGTGTCATGCTCAGTGTCTAAACTGGGGGAGTTGGCTGGGAGGGGCCGATCCCAGCTCAGGGACGGGCTGGGCATTGGTCAGCAGCTGGTGAGCAACTGTAGTGAGCATCACTTGTCTGTCTTGGGTTTTATTCCTCTGTCTCCTCTTGTTATCCCCCTTTTCATGGCTGTTATTGTTGTTATTATTGTTAATTACTTTATTTAAATTATTCAACTGTTTTTATCTCAACAAGTTTTAACTTTTTCTGATTCTTCTCCCCATCCCACCTGTAGGCTGGTGAAGCGAACAGCAGTGGCGTGGTGCTCTGTTGTCATCTGGGGTGTAACCACGACACAATGTAACCTTAGATATCAGTAAATCTAAGATAGAATAAAGTCACTGTGTTGTAAATCAGCTATTTAATTCACTACTAATTAGTGAGGTATTGAAAAATCCTTTTTTGATTGGGTACAAAGTGTGGCTGATCACTGAAAATCTAGAAATTGAAAATCCAGAAAAAAAGATCAAGAAGCACTTTAGCATTTTTTCTAGAAGAAAAAGAGATCTGAAAAACATGCAAGGGAGATAAAAGGTTTAAGTCAGTCAATTAAGAAAGTATGATGCTTTTGATTCACTTTCTTATTACTAAAATATTAGCTTAAGTTTTTTCCCCATTTTTCTGGTTCCTTTCAGCTAATAGCATTGCCTTTGCAAAGTTACTTGAAATCATGATTTATTATTGTTTAATTGTGAAAATTACTTCATTTTCAATGCTCCTGAAGAGCTCCTAATTTTTTTTTTTGTCATGCATTGAACATCTGAAATTGCAACCAAGAAAATGTGTATCTGTGATTACTACTAAATTTAATGGAATATTAAAGTGCTTTGATTTATCATCTTTCAATCCCTTCTGACAGATAATCCTCTATCTCCTGAAATGCCTGTTTGATTTACAGGAGACTCATAACAAAATAATAATATTAATTATCACGTTGGAGTGTTATGGGGTAACCTCTATGACTAGATTTTTTTTTAGACTGATACAGACAAACATCTATGAAGAAAAAGACATAGGCAGCACTGCCTTAAGCAAAGGGATGGATCTGATCCCCTCTTGAGGTGACCCAGTCCCTTCCAGTTCAGTGGCTTACTGAAGAGATGGTTCAAATGCTTTAGTGACACTGGACCAAGCATGTTATTGAGGCATTAATCTGTTGTACTTTCTACCATAAGAAAAACTGCCCCAGTAAGAGACTTGACTACAGCTTCTGACTCCTCATCAACCTACAGCTGATGTTTGTCACATTTCTGGCTGGGTTTTTTGGTTTTATTTAGGAATGAAACACTCCTGCAATCTGAAATGATGTTACAATATTTTCTCTTTTGTCTTTAAATGTATTCCCTTATGAGAAAAACTTTCTCTCAGAAAAAAAAAAGGAAAAAGCCAACAACAACAAAAAATCCAAAACAAAACCCTGTCAAATAGGTTTTAGCATTTTATGTCTGCTGTGGCTTAGTCAAGATTATAATTCACGTAACCTTTTCCTAATGATGAAGAAGAAAACATTCATAAAATTTTCATTTTAGGCAGAATATTTGAAGTTACAGTTTCATAAATGTCCAAAACAAGTACTTTTCTCCTAAATTCACAAAGCATAAAGCATCCTAGACAGATCCATCCAGCAAAACCCATGCTCCTGTAAGGTTTTGTGACCTTCCAGCCCTTCAGAAGGCTGCCCTGCTTGGTGTGTGGCTCCTGCGTGGGCAAGGGGAAAGGGTGTATAAAGGGAGGCATGTCACCCACACTCGATATTACAGCTCATCTACTGCATTTTCATCTGTGCAAATTCTACCCACTTAGACAATTGCTACATATACACCCACTCAACTGCTTGCAATAGAAAGAATGCTATTATTACAGTATTTAACTGAAGTAATAACTAGAGCAAAGCCGTCTAACCTCTTGACAATCCGGACCTAAATTATGTTACAATGTTTATTTTGGGGTTTGATGGTGAATGCTGTTTATGGTGCTTGAAGTGGTGCAGAATCAGTTGGGAGAAATGGAACCATCAGTTAGACTATTCTGGATGGAAGACTTGAGTCCAGCCATAGGACAAGCCTTATAATCCTATGTAATGGAAAATGTCTAAGGAGATAAGGCCATGCTCTCCTGTACCTATATGTACATGAGTTTAGAAAATAACCATGTATTCAGGTGCATGCAACAGTTAATAGCCATATTATTTGCATATGTGTCCCTCAGTAAGGGCACCACAGGGCAAGTACATGAAATACACTTCAGTCCTGCTAAAAGATGTACACCTATGGCCATCACTAGTATTTTGACTGCTCACACCACTGGGCTTGGTTCATTCTGCTCAGAATGACACTGATCTATCAGAGAAACTATGTATGCATGGTTTTGTTGAGGTACCGTGGGTGTTGCAACCCCGGAAATAGTGTGCAGCTACTGCAAACATTTCTGAACCCCTGTATTCAGGATAAATTATTTCTTCCTCCCTCTTCTCTGGTCTTTATGACAGCAGGTTGTGTGTGACATGATTGTTACAATCTAGAGGCAAATTTTAAGTATTTCTATCCTTTTAACCATATGTTGCTCTTGGTTACATTACCAACTGCTTATTTAGCCTTCAAGCCATTGACTCAAAGGCTAAATAGTCCACTGTGACGCTGTGAAGGGAAATCACCAGGTATATTTCTGACCTGAATCTAGGCTGACCTACTATGAAGCATAAAAAATATAGTGTGCTTATGTTCATAAAAGTCTCACCTTTTAATATCTAAATATATAAGTGGCAGGGGAGTTGTAACTAAAGGATCTTTAAAGTCCCTTCCAACCCAAACCATTGTACAACTCTATGATCTGCAAAAACACTGTCCTCTCTATGCTATCTTTTTCTTAATATATAGTGTTAATCAGACTAAAATTATAATTAAACAGAAAAACTCATCCTATTTCCCCTACCTCTAGGCACATAAACAGCACAAGACTATCAGTACAGGCAATGAAATTTTATGGCAACTGCTGAATTCCAGAAGACTGGAGAGAAAGAGAAGTGCAAGGGAGTAGTGAAGGTTGTGCAAAGAAAGGGTGGGAATTGTGAAACATTAGTGGGGTTTGACAGATATGAGGGTGGGTAAGAAGCTGGGGAAGAGCCTTTTTTTTCAAAAAAGCCATGGTGTGTAAAAGAGCTGGGAATGACAACAGCATTTCCAGATAACGAGGCTGTGGAGATTCAACAGTTTGGGGTCAATGAAAGGATGCTGGGAAGGATGCACCTAAACACAGAAAGGAGCTTTCTTTGGTGACACTGTGATAAACTGGGCAAAGAAACTAGGAACCAAGGTGATGGAGAAAAGGCAGGGCTTGTTCAAGTGAGATGGATTAATGTTGAGACTAGAAAAAGAGATGTAGAAAGGAGAGAGACAGTCTCAGCCTAAGAAGAGGTGCTGGGAAACAAATAGGGAGTAAAAATAATGCAGAAAGAATTTACGTAAGAAAGAAAGGAAAGGCAGGAAAATTATATGAATGCCAGTAGAGTGCACATATATTAGAAACGAACGCAGAGGACACTTTCAAAATTTTAAGGTATATGGAAAAGAGAGATAACAATACCTGCTAGAGACCATGTTTTCTTATAAATTGGATGGGACCCAAAAATTCCTGATCATTTGTCATATCTCTACTATCAGCAAATGAAGTGCTGAAAACCTTGCATAACAAGAAGGCTGGATAGAAACCTGTGGTATAGTGAAGGGATACCCTTCTGTCAAGCGGCAGCCTCCAGCTGCAGTGGTTAGGAGGTCTCCAGCCCTGCAGGCTGACACTGCTGTCCCTGCCAGTAGTTAGATGCTGAATATGGAGCCAGCTGGCCAACACTGACAGCTGTGGAAGAGAAGAATGAAATTGAGGATATGAAAAAAAAATAGGGAGGCTTGTGCAGCAAAGTAGCCTTGGCTCTCATGATCTTGCATATATAAGAGGGATGGCTTACACAGAATACTGGCTGAAGGAGCTCTTCCTGAAGCTAGGAGTAAGGACTCCGTGTTGTTACTCAGATTAACATCTTCTGCTTCAAGGCAAGTGAACCGAGTTAGTTTTTAGACCACTAAATCTTAATGTCAAGTGACTTTGTGTTTTCCTCCAGGACAGCTGTGATATTTGCAAGCACAGGCTAAGGCTGAGCCTTGGAAGAATTTGGTTTGATTCTGCTGATTTTACATAGGCAAAAACAGAACAAGTTTCCGTACTTAATGTCTGTTACCCCCTGGCTGAGCGATATAGTTTCTTACCCCATCTACAGTCAGCAAATTCCGACTATATAACAGCTTTCCAAGAATGTTAGTGGGGGAATGTTTCCTTCAGGATCTAAAGGAAAAGCTCGTTTTCTTCATCTTCATCAGTAAAACATCTCTCCAAGAAAATAAAAACTAATTATTCTTTGTCTTGGCAGCCACCTCTAAAGCTTCCAAGCCTGCCTGCAAATAACCCCACATCTGTGGTACTCTCCTGATTCCCACATTTTAGCATCAGTGATTGATATATTTAGAATGTCAATGCTGAAGAAAAAAAAAAAGTGTTCAAGTTCAGTTTATTGAGACCTCCAAGACAGTCATCTCTTCCCATCATTCTGCAACATTACTGGCTGAAATAGGATCCAATCCTAAGAATCCGCAAAAGCTGCCTTTGCTCCAGAATGGGGTCAGTAGGAATTTCTAATCCTGTCTAGGTTCTGGCATATATGCTTAAGCAAGCATTAAAAGACAGGAGGCAAGACTGCGGCACACTTTTAGAACCAAGTAATGAGTTTCTCTTAGAAAGAAATTTTATAGCCTCCAAACACAAATTGTCATTTTATGTTAAGCATAGAATCACAATAATTTAGGGCAGAAAAGTCCTTTATGATCTAGTCCAAGCATCAACCTAACAGTGCCAAGTCCACCACTGAACCATGTCCCTATGCACTACATTCACTTGCCTTTTAAATACCTCCAGGATTGCTCCAGGGATGGTGACTCCACCACCGCTCGGGGCAGCCTGTTCCAATGCCTGACAAACCTTTCAATGAAGAAATTTTTCCTAATATCCAATCTAAATGTCCCCTGGTGCAACTTGACACCATTTCATCTTGCTTGTTGCTTGAGAGAAGAGGGATCAAAGGACTTGAGGTGTGGCCTCACCGATGCTGAGTACAGGGGGACAATCATTGCCCTGGTCCTGCTGGCCACACTATTCCTGATCCAGGCCAGGCTGCCATTGGCCTTCTTGGCCACCTGGGCACATGCTAGCTCATGTTTGGCAGCTGTCACCAGCACCTCCAGGTCCTTTTCCACTGGGCAGCTTTCCAGCCACTCTGCCCCCAGCTTGTAAAGCTGCAATGGGGTTGTTGTGACGCAAGGGCAGGACCCAGCACTTGGCTTTGTCAAACCTCATACCATTTGCCTTGGCCCATCAATCCAGCCAGTTCAGATCACTCTACAGGGCCTTCCAACTATCCAGCAGATGAACACTCCTGCCCAATTTAGTGTCGCCTGTGAACTGATTGAAAGTGCACTCAATCCCCTCGTCCAGATCATCCGCAAAGACATTAAAAAGGACAGGCCCCAATACTGAGCCCCGGGGAACACCTTTTGTGACCAGCTAATAACAGGATTAATCATTCCATGTTCTACTGGAATCGTCCTTGATGAACAGGAGCCAGCTCCAAGCACAACTCACCTACAGTGTCATGCAAGGAACACCAGACTGGGACTACCAAATTCTGTAACCTATTTATTTTCAACTTTCAAATAGCAGTAGAAACTCTGTTACTTCTCATGTAAACAGATTCATAACTTCAGTTTCTCTTGCTGGAAAAGTCACTGGAATATAAAATGTGCCAAAGTTATACTGCCATTAACTCTCATTTATTCTGTGCTTTGACTGACCTTTAACTGAGTTACTTTTTTATCTTCTTACTCACAAAATTATTTGACAGCAACAGGTATATCCCATTTGAAATTTCATTTTGAAGGGTTAAAAAAAATCCACATACCTCTGCCTCATTCTTTGAACTCTTGCGTTCTTGTTTCAATGTAAATTGATCTATGTAAACAAAGAGGAAATAGAATTAAATAAAATATTTCAGAGAAGATCTCAGCCATGCCTTCAATGTTAGCTGTAACACTTCACTAATCCTACCCAGAACTTTGTGAGATAAACCCTAAGGTTATATTTACCCTTTCCATAGCTTCATGCCATTGGCAGCACTTCCTGGCAGCATTAACAGAAAAGGAAACGAGTTTACAATTTCTCCACATCTTGGACTCCTATTTTCTTAACACATATTGGTCTGGAACACACTGGGTAGGGCAGAATACAGGAGACTCCTAATTATTCCTAATTTCTTAAATATAGGTCTTAAATTTGATATTCTTTGGTCACATGGTATTCTAAACTCCACAAAGCCACTACAAATTCCTTACTACTAGGCCTGGAATTACATCTGCTGGACATTCTTCTCGCATAGATTGAGAAAACCAACTGGTTCTATTCTTACCATGTCTGAACCTTGATTTTTCACTCCCATTTTATTATTTGTTCTCCTTCATCTTTATTATCAATCTGCCAATTCTCCATCTCATTACCTTAATTCAAAATTAGAGCAAAGAACTTTTTCAGCCCTATTAATTTTTTGTATCTATCTCACCTTGGTTGCTACTTTTAGCTAAAGTTTAACATATGCTTCTGATTCACACGGCACAGTTTATTACACCAATCAGCCAGTTCCTTTTGCTCCATTTCTCATAGAATCTTTATAGTCACGGTAATGTATATTGTACACTAGGTATCTGTAGGAATTTTGGAAACTTTCTAAAATTTTTGACCATTATTTCACCTAAAAATTCCAAGCTGTTGAAATTTTGCATCTCTTTATTATATTTTCCCACACCCTGAGATCTAAATGCTTAAATTTTTATTTCATGTAATGACAGGGATGCCTCAGAGTAGTTTTTTGTCTATCATTAGAAATCTCCCTTCATATGCAAATCTGCTGATAGAAGCCCATATCAGATTCCTAAAAAAACTCTGAAAAAGCCTAATACCACTTTTTCCACAAGATGACTCTCAAGAAAAAAAATGAGAAGGAAAAACAAAGATAGGAATGCAGTTATTTTTTTTCCCCTCAATGCTATTCGGTACTTTTTATTCCAATGTATTTTTCAATATCCATATCCATGCTGTTTCATTCTAATTATGTTCTTCAATAATAGTTTTAGTTCTTGCGTTTCTATTCAGACTCTCTGGATGATACTACACCATCAAGGAAACATGCAAATAAACCAAAATAATTTCAGCTACCTTTGGTGCTGGCTGGTAAGTGTTATGTACAACACTTTTTCCTCTCTGCACTGATCATCTAAATGTACTTTTGCCTCTTAAATACTTTCTATCTGCACTTTATCAAACCCTCTACTAGCAAAACCACTTTTCCAATGATTTGCTGCTTCATTCTAGGCAAGGAACATCAAGTTTTTCTTCCCTCACAAGAACAGCTGTTATTGAGCAAATCCGTCTTGTGCCATAAAAGCCAGAAACCAAGAGAAAAGCATCACTGGTGGATGCTTTTTTTGCAGATTTGTGTGTACTTCCCATGGACCACATCTACAGCACCGCACGTGCGAGGGAAGAAATGTACTGCAGTCGCGCATTTCACTTCATGAGAGCAAATTTCTTGTTCTGCATCGAATCAAATCAATGAAATTCAATCACCTGCCTTTAACAGGTTGGATTAACCATTGTCTGAACTTCAAAACTGATACCTATTCATCATATTACTCTAAATAAGACCTCCACATACAAGGAATAGGGTGAGCAACAGTACAACATAAGGGTGTTTATTACATTTCAGGTTTCCTCGGCTGAATTTAGCCATGTTAGCATGTTCCATCTGCGTTCTGCTTTAATTACATCTCAAGTCTGTGTGACACCCAGGTCTCTGGAGCTTTTTAAAGAGGTTATTTCCTTTGCAAAACCAGTGCATGTTCTCAACTTAGCCGTCAATGACACTGTCGGAAAGTTTCCTTCACAACGTAGATACGTATTGACTGGAAGCACGTCCCAGGGAGGTTTCTTTCTTCCAAGACGGGAAGGGCGCCAAAGGCTCTGCGCGTCCCCTGTTCCCCTGCGAGGGAAAGCGGCGCCTCCATGTCAGCGCGCCCAGGCGGGGCTCCCGACTCCCGTCCCGGGATTTTTATCGCTGAAGAATCAAACGGAGATTTGGGCGCGGAGCCCTGGCTGTGTCTGCCAGGCGCAGCTCCGCCTCCCCGTGCCGGGTGCGGGGGCGGCGGTGCGCTTATCCCGGGACGGGCCCGTCCGCGGGTTCTGGGACGGCGCCGCCGCCGCGGGCAGGTGAGCGGGGCGGGGGTCGGGACGGAGGGCGGCGGGGGAGGCTCCTCCGCTCCGAGGAGCGCCGGCTCCAGGGAAAGGTCCGGCCGCGTTCCAGCACTCCCGTGCCTCAGCAATGATCTGCTCTTAGCGGCCCTTAGCGCCTGACATGGAGGAAACTCCCGAGTCTTCGCAGTGTTGGCGTTTGGAAATGTTAAATGTCATTTCCAGGTGAAGAAAAGGGATGAATGTAGGTGTTAGGCGCTTGCTGTATTTTACTTGTACCTGAGCAGAAAAGTACCAGCTCTGAAGCCAGATGCTGCTCCTTATACACCCTCTTCATACGCCCGACCATGTGTGCTCACAGCTCAGGAAAGCCAACCTGGATCACAAGAAGTGCGGCCAGCAGGGTGAGGGAGGTTATTCTGCCCGTCTATTACACTGCTTCAGGTGTAAGACGTCACCGGGAGTGCTGCATCCAGCTCTGGTTTTCTCAGCATAGTAAAGATACGGACCTGTTGGAACAGGTATAGAGGAGGATCACAAAGATGATCAGAGGACTCTCCTTTGAAGACAGGCTGAGAGAATTGGGATTGTTCAGCCTGATGAAGAGAAAGCTGCAGGGAAATCTCATGTCAGCCTACAAGAGGGCTGGAGAGGGACTTTTCACACAGGCATGTTATCAGCAGGACAAGAGGGAACGGCTTTAAACTGAAAGAGGGCAGTTTAGATTAAGTATCAGGAAGAAATTTACTGTGAGAATAATGAGCCACAGGACCGGGTTGCTCAGAGAAGTTGGGGATGCCCCATCACTGGCAGTGTTGGAGGTCAGGCTGGATTGAGCTTTGAGCAACCTGGTCTAGTCGAAGATGTCACTGCCCATGGCAGGGGAGTTGGAACCAGATGCTCTTTAAGGTCCCTTCCAACTCAAACTATTCTATGATTCTATGATTTTATTATTCTAATTCTTAACTGCCACATTTCTGGCAACTTAGCTGAGCAAGGATGCTCAGCCGGGGATAGTGCCTGATTTCCCCATGCTCAGTCAAACCCAAGTGGGAATTCAGTTATTCATATTTGCTGAGGCTGTAAATGGGAAACCATGTTCTGGGTTTAATATCTTCAGTGTGTGAAAAAGGTAGAATGGCTGCAAAAACCTGGGGCACTGTAATTGCTGATAGTTTCTATCTGGAGGGGATAGACCCTTCATTTTTGTTGTGGATGTGCTGAAGGTGGGGGAAAGCTTTACAAGCACAGGAGGGTACAAGATGGGTGGATTTATGGAGATAAATAAAGTAGGTGGTGGCAGGTGAGACCAGCAAGAGAGTTATTTTCCATGGAACTGCCACAAAACATCCAGGAAATATAAAACTGGAATTTCATTTATGTTGAAAAGCAAGAGGCAGAATTGTAACTGTTAGATGCCTACCCTCATGAAACAGAACAACTGAGTTTGACTGAAGAGTAGGAGCCTGCCACAAGAAAGCAGGTGTGAAAAAATTCTCTCTCCAAGAGCCTGCAGTTACTTTACACTTGCTTCTGTGTGAAGCATCTTCTCACTATGCTCTGCTAAACTTATTGCCAAGAGCAAACTAGTGAGCAGCAGGACCAAGATTATGACTCTTCAGTCATGGTTGAAAGCCAGCTACAAGGTTTTAATTCTAATGTAATATGTGTCTTGTGACAGCTTTGTTCTTCCCTGGAATTAAAGTGTTGGTAAGATTACCCTTATCAGCAAATGATGCTTCGGCAAGAGCTTAGGATCTGGACAAGGTGTAGTACAGGAGACTTCTGTTGAAAGGGGAGCTCCTCTCTAAGCAGGGAGACAGCAGTTCTGTCTTTCTCTGACATCACCTGTAATTTTACATTGTAGATACGGTGATTACTCTGGAATTCGATATGCTTTGTAGGTGGAGCCCAAACAAATACCTCCCATGTCAACACACATGTTATTCTCTGTAAGAACAATGAAATCACTCAGAACAGTAACTTCAAGTCCATCACTAGATAAGATGAGAAAAATGTACACAATTTTAAAAATGTTTGGGTTTTTTTTTTTCTTAAATAATACAACACTATACCCACTTGTTAACCTTTTATAGGATATTCAGTATTGAAGTACATTGGAGCTCACGTTTCCTAAAAGCAGAAGAGAAATTTCTCTCTTAAATTTTGACTTTTGGGGCAAACCAAGGCAGTTATAAGTAAATGTGTTGTGGTAACACTCCTGCATTGTTTCCTAGTGCATAAGGAAGGTTGTTAGTAACAGGCTTGCAATAGGCACTCAAATGCTTATGTAATAATTTCCTATATGGTGTTTGATAGAAAGAATGTTTCAAAATTGTATTTGTGGTTTCAGCAGGGGACTGGTGAGAGATAGCCAGTAGAACATGAAAAAATAGAAGTCTTGTCCTGTTGTAGCCCTTTGATGTTTGACTGACAGTAAAGAGGGATGCATTTACCATATGGGACTCACATCATATGGTCCAAAACCCAGGGTCCAGGTTTCAGAGACTGGAGCTCATTCTTTTCTTACGAAATATTGGAGGCAGAGTACAACTGAACTGTGAGAGCAGAAACTGAACCACAGCTGAGTACCCAGTTTCCATAAAAAGCCATGCTGCTTCTAGTTTTTCCTCAATCTGTCAATCGTTTATTCTTTTTCTACTCTTGGATTCAACTGGAATGATGTTGAATTAACTTGTATCCCACCCACCCAGCTAGCTGGTGGAAGGTGAACTTACTCTGTGTCTATCCAATTACTTTGAGATGTCTTTTGTCAAATCTGTACTGTTAAAATCTGTTTTTTAGGTTTAAAAAAAATTACAATTTTTCACATTGATTTTTGCATTATATTTTCTTTCTAAAGCTTTTTCTCCATATATTGAACTTAAAATCAGAAATTCATAAGTTAAGATGTTAATTTATACTGTAGTCTGTGAGCTAACAAAGTTAAGCGTAGTGGTTTTCCAGACAGGAAGTAACTTTCTGCTACATAAAAATTGGGATGGAGGAAGAGGAATTAGTGGAATGTTACATAGTTAAAACTGATCAATGTAAACATCCTATTAATATTAGAAGAAAATTCTGAAAATGCTGAATAATGTAGGAGACAGATTCAGTTCTCATTTGGTAGAGATTCCACCACTGATGGATAATTTTTTGTCATGCTAGTTGATGACATCATTCATTGCACATGTGTTCCATTTAAAAGAGATTTATTTTTTAATAAAAATGTCAAGTGGCATTGGTAATATACTTGCATAATACCTGTACGCCAACCTAAGTTTGGGCTGTTCCCAGGAGTGATTTTGCTTGTACCAGCATTTTCACTGGCATCCCTTTAGCAGGGAGCCAGGTGATCCTCTAGGAGATCAGGCTAGGGAAAGACTATAGAGTGAAGGACTGGTGGAAGGACAACTTTCAAGTAGCAGCTCATGTGTGGCTTAAAGTGACTCTTTAAGAAGCCCCTGTTAAAACTATATGTGCGTGAAACCTGCACAAACTACTAAACCTCTAATTTCTTCAAAGAATGGGGGTGAATTTGTTTACAAGGTCTGTTTCCCACAAAATTATAATAAGTGGCATCAGTTACCTTCATCACTTGCCAGTTTCTCAGTTATCTTGCCAGCAGTTTATCTGGCTGTTGAGTCTGCAATTACTTGTGCTTGGGGACTTTGGAATAATCTGAAATCTTGTTGGTAGATTATACAATCTCTTGTTCATCAGTGATCTGTATATCCAAATTAATCCCCATATCATATAGTGGTTATTATTGATGCACTTGCTATGGATTTGGACATTTTATCTGTGATTTTAAGACACTTTTGGTACTGTCTGTAGTAGTCTGTGTTCCAGAGCTGAACCCCCCCCAACAATGCAAAATGCACTCACTTCCTTCACCCTGTGTTGCAGGCTGAATGAGTTATTCCAAGTACTGCTCAGTATTTCTGATTCAGTAGCCTGAGGCAAGCCCCCTTAATAGGGCATTCTCCTGGGATCTGCACAGCACGCTTTGCACACATTGGGGATTTGTAGTCCTTGCTCTTATCAGAACTTCGTAAACAATAACTTACTATGGAGTAGCACCACACCATCAATTTTATCCTTAAACACTGTCTAAAAATATATTTTAATATATGAATCATGCAGACTATTCATTTTTTCCATTAATGTTGTTGATAAAATCTCTTTCCAGTGAAAATGTCCAGATCTTCCTATATCTTAGGCACCAGTCATCAGGATTTAAACAATTCTATCTTAATTCTCGTGACTTTCTGTGTCACACTGATTTCATTTGTTTGTACTGTGTTGAGCATCCTTTAATACAGTGCTTGCTTCCTTTCAGTTTACTATACCTCCAGCTTGTGCTTTACCTTTGAAACTGCCTTTTTCTCAAGCCAAGAGTTTTTGCACTTTTAATCTTTTGATTCTCTCACCCTGAGATCTCACTGCAGTGGGGAGCGAGTGAGTGGCTGTGTTGTGCTCAGCTGCTTACTGGTACTGAACCTAGTGGTCCTTTTTCGTGTCCAGTGTGGAGTTCAAAGGGTTTGAGATAAGGACAGATTTCACTGGCCTGTGTGAGACCAAATTCATAGCTACTGCAGTGGCTCATTCTGCAGGGCTTGCCATGGGGCTTGCTTGCCTTGCAGCATATTAGACTCCTGTGCTTGTTCATGGCTGCTTTCCACTTTTGCTGTTTGTTGTACTCCTTGTGATCTGTAATTCTGAAGGGAGCCGTGCTTCACACCAGTCCACCCCTATATTCCACCCAAGGCTTCAAAGAAGGAAAACAAAAGTGTATAGCAGGTTTGCTCATTTAAGTACACAGCTGAAGACGTAAAGGCAGAGAAGTCTGAGCTTGCTGTATTTTGTGTTCCTGGCACTGACTGTGGCACTTACGATTTGTTTCTTGTAGGTACTTGTTCTGGTGCTGGAGCAGAAAAATCTACTCGTTAAACAAGTAGCAACCTGATTGAGGCAAAGAAAATCTGTATTCAGTTACGGTTTACTGAACTGGATTGCAATGTTTAAATCTCTGGCTAATGTTCAAGAATCTTAAAAGCAGCCAGCAATGCTGGAGTGCTTTTGCATTCCAGTGTAACCACTACTTGCTCTCAGGCAGGCAGGGTCAGCTGTAGGAACGGGCTTACTAGGGAGGTGCGTGTGGGAAACATATCAGCAGGGCCGTGGAGAGCTCTTGGCCTTTGCTAGGGCTGGAAGGGCTGAATGAAAGGTGTGCTGTATGGATGAGGGGTGGAAAGCTGCTTTTCCCAGTGCTAACAGCAGTACCAAGTGCTGTCCCAGGCACCTCCAGGCCTTGTGAAGAAGCCATGACTGTCTTGGTTTTGCTTGCTGACCCTTCAGCTGCTCTCTCCACTGTCTGATCCCCTTACTGCCAAAGTGAGAGGGACAAAAAGCCCAGGCTGGACTCTGTACAGAGGATAGTGAGAGCCCACACCTCTGGCAGCAGTCTTCTTGGCTAATGCTGCTAAAAATACTTTCCACGTACCCTCTTTTGAGAGAAATCATCTGATCAGCCATGTTGCAGGAATCCTGAGGCTTTGTTGAACTCCAGCCCTTCTTGCTTCAGCCCCTATTCTGTAAATGCATGGATAATCTTGCAGCCAGCAGCTATCTTAGCATGACAGAGAGACACAAAATAATTTGGTGTGCTATACCAAAATAAGCATCAGGTGTATTTGCAGAAACCTTTTTTTGTAAATTGAGAAACTACAGCTTTTTTTTTTAATTTTTTTTTTCCTTCTCCATGCAGGTCATGATAGGTAGAAAAGAATCCTGTGCTTCGGGAGAGATATCAATGACCAACCTCAGCTGCCTTTTCTATGCACTGCAAGAATGGACTGTTGTGGAGTTCCTGAAGAAATACCTTTTTCATGTGATCATCGCCTCACTGACAATTAGTGCAATATTAGTTTTTTTTATAGTTCCTTTAACAATAGTCTTTTTCATTTACCTTACTAATATTTTGCTTTTAGTGTATCAGAGGAACAACGAAGTAAAAGCAGATCCCTTGAGTGATGCTTGGCATAGTGTAAGAAAAACTATAGCAAGCTTTTGGGATATATATGCAAGAATATGGCATGGTAAGTACGATATGACTTGTCTGAAGCCTTGAATTACAGTAAGTGGTAAATACACAGACATTTTAATTTTAATTTTTTTCTTCCAAATTGATGGAAATAAGTTACATTTGTTATACTTTTATGGCATCTTTGAACATCCTGCAGTATAAAACTTTCTCTATGTCTTCCTAGGATTCTGCCCGCTCCAATCCCATCCAAATGGCTCATGGCAGGAGCTGTAGCAGGGATGGAAATGCAGGTGGACAAGGTGGAACAGAGCTCTTAGCTGGCAAAAGCTGTGGCTTTCCCAAGCCTTTGTATACATTAGCCTTCTACTCTGGCTCCACCTGAAACCTAAATCAAATGTAGGAAGAGTCATGACAAGGATTCATAGAAGTCCGTGTCTGTGAGGAAATTCCCTCCCACTGTGAAGTGAATACATTTAACTCTTGTGACGACAACCTCTCTTTGGGATTATTACTTCAATTAGATTATGGCTTCAATTTAAACATCTCACCCTCTCTAAAAGAGAAACACTTTATTGTGGAAAATTCCACACTCTTCATTCTCCTTGACACAGAAGGGAGATTCATACTTCCAGATTTCAGGAAAGCATCCAGACTGTTTGCCTCTCATTCTGAAATTTTCATATCAGTTACTAATATTTTAAAAGAATTATTATTATTGTACTATTTACAAAAGTTCCTAATGGAAAATAATTACTTTAGTTCCCTCACTGGGGAAAATGTCAGGTTCAAGTCTGATCTTGTGATTAAACTGACCAACAAATTAGTCCAGTGATAAACTGTGGTGTTTGAGGGACTTTCTGCTATTGACCAAAAGTTCCATCCAGAACTTAATTATTTTAAAAGCTACTACAGAGCCTTTCACACCTCTCTGAAAGTCATTTAACAAAGGACAGTAAAAAATTTTCTTTAAACTGCCAGATGATTTCCAGATATCATTGTCAGTGTATTGCTTTCCATCCCAAACAGGTTATGAGCTTCATGGTGTGGACAACCTCCCAGAAGGACCAGGAATTCTTGTGTACTACCATGGAGCTATTCCTATAGACTACCTTTACTTTTTGTCTAGGCTGTTTCTCTGGAAGAAAAGACTTTGCCTGTCAGTAGCTGATCATTTTGTGTTTCGTTTACCAGGTAAAAACATGTTCTCTTGTATTTAAGCATCCTGGATTCACCTAACCTGTTCTGATTTTGGTGAACTTCACTATACTTGAAAGAGAGCATTTAAACTGAAAGACTGCTTTTAGACTCTTAAACGAAAAGTTGGTAGATGTAACAGGACAAACAGGGTAGAATATCCTGCCTTTTCAGTGAAAACATTGGTAAACCCTCCAAAGTCAACAAATAGACATATAATCCTTTTGGGATGAAATGTCATCCCTCAGTAGAAAGAGCTGGATAGGACTCTGCTTCTCTGTATCTTCTCTTGACCAGTCAGCACTAGGTCTATAGTAAAGATAATTCGATTTTAGAAAAACAAGGCATTAAGAAGAATGTCCAGGAGAAATAGCAGAGAGATTATTTAAAGGCACCTTTATACCACTAATACTGAAAGCTGTTTTAGTAATAGAGAATAAAGGAAGCTATTTAGAAGGACACTCTTCAGAAAAGGAAATTTTCTGGAAAACAAGTAGCATAAACTCAAGCAAATTTGATGCAAAATGCCTACACCCCCCCCCTCCCCCCCGTATAGTAGATAATGAAGTTAAATGCAATGATTGCTTAGTAAATATTATGTATTGTCTTTGTTAAATCATGTGAACCTCTACCTGTGTACCCACCTGTAAATTAGACCAAAAATGTTGTGAGAAAGAGGGAGCTAGAGTCATTCTTAAATAAAAACAATATACACATAGTGTGAGAAGAAAGAGCTTCAATAAAACAATATCAAGTTAATGATTAACATATAATTATACAACAGTTATATAAAGAAAGAGTATAAAATGTGTCCACCTCGAATCCATGTCAGAGTCAAATTTGAGTTTGTCTGTACCCCTGTCTCCCAGAGCTCTTCAAATAAAAGCACCTGCATATAATCATCCAGTGATTGTGTTTCTACGTTAACAGTACTGAGCACATCAGAAGTTTGAAGTCGTCAGAAGATGATTGGCTTTTAAGAGTACCCTCAAAAAAGGAGAAAGTTTAGCAAAATGTTGCAAAGGAGACTCCTTTTTTAAGGGATAAATAAGAGTGTATTGTTTCAAATTGAAATGTCCATAGCAAAGCTTTTTATTACAAATATATAGTACACTTTTGCTAGGACTGAGCAACACTCTCAGCTATGCAATTCCTGGACTAATGGTGTGTACATAACATACTGCTTGCATTATGTTCATGCTAGAGCAACAGAGGGTGGCAAATTTTGTGTCAACCTTTAAAAAGGCTATAAAAAGACATGTGGTAAGAAAGACTACAAATAATTGAAGTTACACTTCCCCTTGCATTAGTAGAAAATGTGACTGAAAGTAATAGGCAGAGTAAAATTTCTCCCTAACCTTCTTTTGCTCTACTATGCTTACTTTTTGCGAAGAAATGTTACACTTCACAGATTGGTTCTTTAAAGAAAGCTCATGGGCATATGCTGAACCTCAGTTCAGTTTATTTTCAGCATTAATTACAGTTACAGGAGAATTCTTCTTGTGAATTAATAACTCTCCATCTCAGAATAGCTACAAAGTAAAAAAGTTACAAAAAAAGGACAAGGATGATTCAGAGGTGTGGCATGACTTCCTTTGAAGAGCTGGGACATCAGAGAGAAGCCTTGCATGACTGAGGGGTAAAAAATTCTGTGAGACCTTGTTGTGGTTTTAGTAGTGGGGAGGGGGCCATAAAGATGGCTCCTGAGAGAAGCTTCTGGAATTCTTCACCATTTCCAGCAGAGCCAATCTCTGATGGCTCTGAAGATGATGGACATGCCGCTGGCCATGTTTGGGCCAATTAGAAAGGCTGGTTACGCCTCTGTGATGACATATGTAAGGAAAAATCAAAACAAAATGCACACGCAGCTGCTTTTAGTTAGAGAAGGAGGAGGATGTGAGAACATGTGAGGGAAAACAACATGGAGACACCAAGGTCAGTGGAGAAGGAGGGGGAGGAGGTGCTCTAGGCTCTGGAGCTGAGATTTCCTCTGCAGGCCGTGGTGAGCCCATGGTGAGGCGGGGTGTCCCCCCTGCAGTCCATGGGGGTCCGTGAGGGATGCAGAGAGATCCACCCACAGTCTGTGGGTGAGGTGCCAACATTGGAGCAGGAGATGCCAGAAGCTGCAGTAGCCGTGAATGTGAGGAGAAGCCACAGTAGCTGTAGATGCCAGAAGAAGCCGTAGCAGGTGCAGCCCAGTGAGAGACAGAGACTGAGATAAAAGTCCCGCTGTTTGTGGGGGAGGTGACCACGTTAGAGCGAGTGGATGTCAGAGGAAACTGCAGTCCAGGTGGGAGACCCAGTTGGAGAGAGAGACGCCCCCTTCTTCCATGCTGGAGCAGTTTGTCCTTGGAGGACTGCATCCCATGGATGAGTAAACCCACACCATAGAAGTTCACAGCGAACTGTGGGAGGGACCCCATGGCAACGGAGAGGAAAAAACTCCCTAAGCAGGGAAAGAAGATCCTGGAAATGGACTGACATGAACCCCCACACCCTGTCCCCCCTTGCACTGTTGGTGGGAGGGAGAGGTGGGGAGTGAAAAGAACAGTGTCTTTTAAAGGTTTAGTTTTACTTCTCATATCCTCCTTCTAACTCTGGTAGTAATAAGTTTCACTTTGCAACTTAAGTTGAGCCTGCTTTGTCCTTGGAGTGTTTTCTTCCAGTTCCTTACCTCAACTCATGGACCCTTGTGTTAATTTTCTTTCTTTTTTCCTCCTCTCCTTCCCTCCTCTGCCCAGCTGTGGCAGGGGAGGGAACGAGTGAGCAGCTGCTGTGGGTGCCTGGCATTTGGCCAGGGTCAAACCATGACAGACCTGGAAAAGGGGAATAGGAAGTGATAATATTTTCATGTGATATATTATAATTCTCAAAAGGCTTAAAGCCAAGCAAACGAACGACCTCTTTGCTTAATAAGGATATGGCATTCCTGATTTTAGGATAAAACAGAAATATGTCTGAGTTCACAAACAGATTAAACAAAGTTAACATCTGTCTTTGACAGAAAGATTTATCAAACATGTTGCCTTGAATAACATTAAATACAATTGAATAACAGGATTCAGCACTGTGTTATCCACTGTCTTCTAAAGTTTCTGTTGCAGGCCTCTGTCAGTCCCTAATTGTTGCTTCCATTTATTAATACAAAAAATTTATTTTCAAACTACGCTGTTTGAACAGGGAATTTGAAGATTGTGGAAATGCTTGTTTGCTTCCCATCAGAGTTCCAAAAGCAATATATTTAAAATATAAAGATATTAGAAAGCATAGAGTACTTCTGTGGTTCTCAAACTGTGTTTTAGAGAAATCCCAGTTATGGAAACAGAGGAAGGAGATGGTCTGAACTGTTCATGTGGTGCTGAAATTGCCCTGCTAGCTTCTGTCATTCATGCATCTTAAGAGTCTTAGAGCAGTTCAATTTGATCCACGTTGTTTGCAATTTAACCACAAAATACTATATTAAACAATTCAAAACCTCAATGTTTCAAATGTTAAACATCACATTTTAAAAGAACACCAAAAATAGCTGCTTGCCAGATACTTATTTTTGTAGTAATCTTTATTGTACTGGGGTTTTTTTGTATATTAAAATATGTAAAAAGAAGGAGAGAGGAATAGATGCTTATTTTCAGATTTCTAGCTATGACCCACAAGTTTTGGTTACATAATTTGGTTGATAATTATGGAAGATAGCATGTGGAAGCATTTTGTTTATTGAGATGTTCCTGACAAAATAGTTCATCTTCATAATATTTGGGCAAAAATATGAATTTGTTTGTCATTTTGCTAACATTTACTCTGCAGGTATCTTACTTCCTTCGTAAAAACTTGTCTTAGCCTAAATATATAGCTACTAGATTTTAATTTAGCTGTAATCTGGCTCCTACATGGGAGCAAAATTTCGGATATATATTGTTATATTAAAATCATTTGCTACTTATTTATTTCAGGGCTTAAATTACTGTTGGGAGTGACAGGTGTGATACCAGGTACGAGGGAGGAGTGTCTGGCTGCACTGAAGAATGGGTACTTGGTGTCCATCTCACCAGGTGGAGTTCGAGAAGCACTGTTCAGTGACGAAAGTTACCAGCTCATGTGGGGCAATCGAAAAGGCTTTGCTCAGGTCGCTCTAGAAGCAAAAGTGGTGAGTGCCGTACCTTACCAATGCCACTTTATGCTTTCTGCGTATGTGCTTCATTATAAAATGCAGCTTGGGAGTGTTTGTTGGAAAATCTTCCAGAAGAAATGGCTGGGAAGTAAAGCTTTCATTACCTTTTCCCATCACTTTCCTCGAACCCATTAATCCATAGGGAGCAAGGGTTTTGTGAAACTGTCAAACATTTTCCTAACTGTTTTGAAGCACCCACCTCTGTGGTTCCACGTCTACAGTTCCATCATGCAGGCATCCATTTGTAGCGCTGGTCAGGCAACATCCATTGTCTCTCTTGACTGTATTTCAGGAATCTTCACTGTGGTCCTTCTCCATATTGCCCTAAGGTTTCATTCTTCTTTGTTGTCCTAATAGACTTACATCTTTATCTTACTTCCACATACCCAGTCATTTTCTTATGTCTCTTTATTGTATTATCCTTATCTTCTCGTTTATTCTGGGAGGGTCTAGGATTTTGTCCTTACCATTACTTTTCTTCATGTTTGTAAAAGATTGCATTAACTAACCCAAGATGTAGTCTACATCAGTGTCTGAGTTTGAATCACAATATGCACTTTTGAAGCAGTTTTTGCATCTCCCTCACCATGATTTCATTCACATCAAGGAACATGTTAGAATACCTGAGCTGCATTCCTTCTAGCTGAAACTAAACCAAAATTGGGACCTAATACTCTCCAGTGTCAAATGGCCATTCAGTCAATGGTGCCAAACAAGAATTAGTCCTACATAAAAACAGACCACTGAAATGTGTTCAGTGTAGATGTCAGATCCTCAGCATCCTCTAGAGATGTGCTTCTCTTGATTTGCACTCCACCAATGTACACATGGCCAATATTTCAGTTGGTTTCCATATGGATGATGATCTACAAATACAACCTTCTACCACTAGCTCTGACTTCTTCCATTTAAATCCACATGGTAGACTGCTTTTCTGATACAGTCTCTGGGGAATTATTTTATTTGGGATGGCGTGCAGCTGAAAGAGTAGCAACCCTATCTTTTTCCTAACTGCCACTTCTCATCATCATCACCTCTAGATACAAGTTTTCTGCCTTAATTTAGACTTAGCATACCTAGTGCTTTTTGTGCCTGGCAATACTGGTGCAAATCCAGGCTTTATCAGTTCTGCCATGCACTTTCTGCCACTTTCTCATGAATTACACAACCATCACTTTTTCTTCACATCCTTATGAATATCTAATCAATTGCAGTGCTCTTTGCCCTTTCACATAAAGTTTTCTGTCTTTATAGGAGAAGCAGAACAGGGAGTTGAGCTCTTCACATGAAAGTTTAATTTCTTAACATCCCTTTCAGATTTTTGTGCAGTTACATCTCTTTTGCACCTCTTCCAATTTGTTGCTTCTCCAACCTTGTTTTGGTCTCCTGTGCTATAGCTCCTACTACAAAGTACCTGAAGCTGCAAAATGCATGTCTTGAGTATGTCTTCTTATTATTCTCTAATTATTGTGGGGAGATAACTAAACACTAGACTAAACTTAGGGGCATTTATCCAATGGATAAAGTAATTTTAGACCTGGAGTCCTGTTTCTACATCTTGTCTTATTTAAAAGTAAAGTTTTATGTGCTTCTTTGTCCTTTCTGGTCCTTTTTCTCAAAAGTGTATGCTGGTAAATGTTAGTCACAATACTTCATATATTGTGTGGGCCTGTACATTACCACTACTGGGAAAATATCAGAATGGGATGAACTCAGTCAAATTCATATGGGCATTTTGAGTTCTCTATTAGTCTTCTTGTGTATTAAATGAATAATATACTCAAACTGTTAGAGTTGTCACTTTAAAAACTTGAGTGATTTCTATTGATTTTGCTTTCATATCTGTCTTTAAAGCTACTTCAAACATCTGGGCAATCTTTTTTCCAGATGTTTTCCCTTTACCTGGAACTTTACAGTAATGCAGTGTCATATGTTATGGGTTTTTTAAATAAAAATTGAAAAAAAACTCTGAGTGCCCTTTCACAGACTTACACCCTGATCAAAACACATCATAAGAACTCTTGCCAGTAATCCTTCTCATTCTACCAGTCTTCCATATTTAAGAAGCACGTGGAAATAGCTGAATAGTAGTACCTAAAATTGTTATCACCTTCTATTGACAGAATTTGTGGGTTTTTTGTTTGTTTGGGTTTTTAAAATTTTATTTAATGGATTGGATATTCATGGAGGATAAGGCTCTTGCAGTGTGAAAAGGTTTTTGGTTCTCAGCATAATGTTTGGTAAAACAGGCGGTATGTAGGACTGTTGCCAGGAAGGCAGAGAGAGTGTATTATCCTTTGACAATTAGTAGCCTGGGCTTACCTTAATAGTGCTGCTGGTTCTTATATCTCTTATCCTCATTCAGCTTTGTGGATTTTTTATGATCAGGAAGTCTGACTGGATCCCTGTATGGTGGGCATTGCTGTTGTTAGCTTGCAAGCTTCACTGAACTTTGGGCATCTTTGATATTTCTCTGGAAATCTGGAATCAGCCAAACCTTAGATAACTAAACACTTCCAAAAAAAAGAAAAGAAGTACTGTGCATTTAACAATAGAGGGGGCAATATTAACCTTATATATCACTTCTTATGTAAAGTTAGGCCCATAGTAGTCACTAGACCCCATCCTTTGACACATTTCAAATTTGATTGTTCTTGCTTCATCCTTTTCAGTAGTGGCCAGATTAGATTGTTTGACCAAAGACTGGGATGTAGTGGATGCCAGGCACCCATCAAAGCCTCTCTATCACCGCCCTCCACAAGTGGACAGGGGAGAGAAAATAAAGCAAAAGTTTCATGAGGTGAGATAAAGACTGGGAGAAATCACTCACTGAATACCATTAAGGGCAAACCAGACTCAGCTTAGGGATATTAATTGAATTTATTAGTAACAAAATCAGAGCAAGACAATGAGAAGTAAAGTAAAAGTCTTAAAAACACCTTTTGCCCCACCTCTCCCTTCTTCCTTGGTGCTACCTCCTTCCCTGCAGTGGTGCAGGGAGGTGAGGAATGGGGGTTACAGCCAATTTTTCACATGTTGTTTCTGCCACTGCTCAGAGAGAAGAGTCCTTCTCCTGTTCTAGCGTGGGATCCATCCCACAGGAGACAAACTTCAAATTGAGTTCATCCCATGGGCAACAGTTCTCCATGAACATGTGGGTCATTCTTCCACAGGGTGCAGTCCTTCAGGCACAGCCTTCTCCAGTGTAGGTCCCCCACAGGGTCACAAGTCCTTCCAGGAAACCTGCTCCAGCATGGGCTTCTCTCTCCGTGAGTCTGCAGGCCCCTGCAAGGAGCCTGCTCCAGCACTGGTTTCCCACAGCTCCACAGCCCTCTTTCAAGCATCCACGCTCTGGTGTGGGTCTCCTCCGTGGGCTGCAGGTGGATCTCTGCATTCCTGTGGTCCTCCATGAGCTGCAGGGGCACAGCTGCTACGCCATGAGCTGCAGAGGAATCTCTGCTCTGGAGCACTTCCTCCCCCTCCTTCTGCACTGACCATGGTGTCTGAAGGGCTATTCCTCTCACATATTCTCACTCTGCTTGTCTCTGTCTGCAATTACGTATGTGCAATAATTTTTTTTCCTTCTTAAATATGTTATCACAGAGGTGTTATTATCATTCCTGATAGGCTTGGCCTTGGCATGCAGCTCACCCATCCTGGAGCAGGCTGACACTGACTCGGCCAGACATGGGGCAAGCTTCTGGCAGCTTCTCACAAAAGCCACCCCTGTAGCTCTGCTGTTACCAAAACCCGGCCACAAAAACCAAATACACTGAGGACAGACTCATCCGGCTATCAGAACTTGTTCTATTATGTAGCAATTAATATAAATTTGCTAATACTTACTCAGATATCATGAATGAAGGCAAGATAGAATTATAAGGGTCTTTTAAAAGTTTTTCTACATACAGTGTAGCCATCAACCAAAGTACCATGCACACTTTATCAAAATGACTACATGGTGGTTAATAACCTGTCACAGATTACTTGTATGGGGATTTCAAGACAAAACCTACTTTACATATGAATATACATTCCCATCCATCATCTAATATTATGGAAGTTCAATAGTTCTTCCACTGAAAAAGTTGAAGAAAAGCAAACAAGGAAGGTAGTTTCAGCTTCAGTCCTTGCCTGCAAAGTTTCCCCATTTGGTTTTCACTTCATTTTGTGTAACTACTCTGCTTAACAGGAGTCAGAGAGTGTTACTATTTAATGTTATGACTCAGTGTACCTCTGGGACATGTATTTATCTCAGTCAAATTCATCCATGACCTTCAGAAATACGCTCTGTCTATGGCTTGGTTTTGACAGGCTAACGGGGAGGGATCACCGTTTCTGAAGATCCCTGAATTTTATCTGTGCCAAAATATTCTTTCAAGTTGAATCAGGTAAAAATAAACAGGAACTATGATATATAAAATTCTCATGAGTGGGCAAGGCGACTACATGATCTCCAGAGGTCTCTTCCAGCCTCAATTATTCTGTTATTCTGTGATTTTCGAGCTGGCTGGGTGTGATCCAGCTCAGTTCCAGCACAGCAAATATAAACCTGTGGGTTATTGCAGACCTGGTTGTGCTGCATTACAAATGTAAGATTTTATGTGTGCACCTGTTTTTTTCCAGCTTAGGGAAAGAATGTTGCTGCTTACTCTGCACTTCAATGTCTGGTCACAGTATGAGAGTAACTTCTGTAGCTGTCAGATTTCTTTATACCCTAACATATGTTTCTCTTACACTATTCCTAAAATTTAAAGTGTTTTGTCTGTGTGGCAGATAGGTTTCAGACATTTTACATCTTAGATGTACAGTATTCAATTAATAGCTGAAGCAAAGTGGGGTATTTTTAGTGTCCAGTACTTACATGTTTTTAAAAGATGTTACGGATTACTTTTTCAGGCTTTATTTCTAACAATTTCCCTTAATTTCTCATTCTGAAGGATTTACTCTTACAACTTTATGCATGTTTGATATTTTTGGTTTTTTTGTTCTCTCTCAGGTATTTTTCCTTTTAATGGTTTCTGTCACTGTGAGTTATTTGTTAGGCTCTAGCTAGGTATTTTTCTTGCTTGTTTTTTTTTCTCATCCCGCTGTTTCTGTTCTGTGTTAGTGATTCTTAACAGCATAAAAGTCTTCTTTCATTATCTTCTGGACAAGTTGTTCCAACAATGTGTTCAAAGTAGAGTTTCAGAAAAAGGGACAATAGTGCAGGAAAAAAGTCTTTGCATATACAGCTACTGTGAGTTTGTCTACAAACTATAAAACCTTACCTCAGGCTGTAAGGCATGACTGTTTCAAGTGCAGGCATCTCAAGCGTGTTTCTTTTCCATCACAATGGTGAAGTGAACTTGTTCTGTGAGTGCCTAGGGATCCGCCCTCCAGAAGGTGTGTAGTCTGGGTCAGTGAAGATACACAATTGCCTATTTTGTCCCAGGGATCTGCAGAAGCCTTTTCCACTGAAGTTTTATCCAAACACTACTGCTTCAGTTAGACCCTGTTTGAGAAACAGATGAGATGAGCCAAGCTTGAATGTCTGCTTGCTTTCTGCAAGACTTCACAAACTGAATGCTTTCCTATTCACCACGCATGATGAAAACTTTAGACAGAGAAACTATGGAAATTTGTTTTATGTTCCAGTCAGTGATACTGCAGTAAATACATAACACAGAAGTTATATAAACCCTAATACAATGTCAGTAATTTTATTTTATTTACAGATAGTGATTTTAAAACAGATATTTGTGGGAGCTGAAAAATAGAATTTTATTTCTATTCTGGAGTTTTTTGTATCAGGATTCCTTGTTTACCACTTAACTGATTGATAATTACCCTCTGTATTTGAGTGATTTACTTAGCTGCATTAAGAGGCACTAAAACAGAAATTCAGACCTGGTATAACATTTCCACCTTTTTATTTTTTTTTTTTTGTGCTTCTTTAGCCCATCATTCCAATGTATACTCAAAATGTCCGTGAAGGCTATAGGATGTTTAAAGAAAGAAGTAAGAACTTAAAAATATATTTTATGTATTTGTAATGTTTTACCTCTTTTATCGCAGATTTCTCTTGCTTTTATCTTAGATTTTGCTTTTCAGACTTCTGCTTACTTTGGATTCTCTAACACTTGCAGTGGGTCAGAGGTAGCTCAAATATGGAAATAGCTTGTGCATAACTGGTTTGTGTGTGATTTGGTTCTTTAATGCAGTCCTATTCCTGTGATCTATCGAGCTGTGTTTTGGTGGACAGTTACCTCAATCCTGTAAGAACTTCCTGACTGTCAAATAAAGCATGCATTTTTAAGAAGTCTTCTAAATTAATCAGATTTCACCTTTAGATTGTGTTTTCTGTGACTATAATCTCACCTTTTCCTCCCATAAACCATTTCAGGATTTTTTAGACAGTTATATGAGAGCACTCGATTGCCTTTTACTCCTCCATATGGAGGACTTCCAGTTAAATTTCGCACATACATTGGGAAGCCAATCCCTTACGATCCGAATATAACTACAGAGGAATTAGTTGAAAAGGTAAGCTCTCTCTTCTTGCAATATCGAACTACATACTTTCCCCTCTACGGTAGATGCACTTGAAACCAGTTTTTTGCATGCTTAAATAAAGACAAATACACTTTTATTATCTTTTTGAAGCTATGGGCAGTTGAGGTCTGGGATTATTTAATGTACAAATACCTACCAGTAAATATTGACATAGTAATAGTTGATTGGGATGCCCTCTTCCTTTTGAAATGTATGAACTCTGTCTTCTTGTTATGTTAACTTTGTTTCTCCCATGCCTTTGATAACTTTGACAATAATTATGATAACTGAAATAATGTAAACTATGTTTTAAATGCAGTTTTCAGTAACTATGAAAATAAGTTTCATAAATGACAAAAACTTGAGCATCTTTACCAAAGAGTGTAGGGCTCTAGAAGCAAAGTTCCTCAAGAGCTTCAGTCTCATTGTCAAAATGAAAATGTTAAAAAGTTGCATCCAAAATATAAAAATATTTTGAGTACCTACAGCTTGGCCATATAAGTGATGCTCAGGAGCATAAAAGTGTTTATAGATCTAGAGTTCAGGCATTGTTCAAAATACTAAAAATACAGCTTTTAAAATTTTTCATGGAAGATGAAAGGAGGATTTTATGCAAGAAAAATTTAAAAATCTGCTATGACCTAGAAATACACCAACAAATCAACTCTTAAAACTTACTTACTAAAAAATGCCTTGCTGCCCCCAAAAAGACTCAACTAAGCTGGCTTTTCTTTGTTTTGTTTTGTTTTTTCTTAAGGATCTACTGCAGGTTGTTCTAAGCTTCACAAAAGTGAAACCAGAAAGACAGGTTTGGTCTATCACAAGGGAACAGCCCCAGCAAGCTGAGGAGTTTGCTCTTAGCAGCTTTAGGAGGCTGGAAGCAATATGACTGCCTTTATGGTTATTCATATTCTTGTATTTTGGGGGAACAGTATTTTGTGCACCTGCAAAAGTGAAATTGAAATTTCCCATGATATTGATTTACTTTATTAAGGCAAGCCTTTGGCCGCCCTCTTTGACCACCACTCACTTTGGCGGGAGTACAGTTAGGTCTTCTGTGGCTGATACTACGTAAAAAAAGGCAACTTAAATGAGGTTTGGGGTGAGCAGTGGCCTGGCTGACCTCTGTCTAATCCTGCCCTGCAAAGAAGTTAGGACATCATTTTGTCAGGAAAGGTTTGGCTACTCTTTTCTTATATTCACAATGATATTCTGCTATAACTCTGGGGTAGATCAGTGGAGTATGTAGCTACACTTATTTCAAATTTAAATACCTGAGGGAAACCAAAAGGAGATAATTTCTTATTTATTTTAGAAATATAGAATATTGTATTCATTCTCTTCCTAAACTTGCATTTGAATCTCATGTAAAGAGTATTACAAATTTTCATGCTATGTGCATGCATGCTGTATATGATAAAATTATAGGAGAATTCATGTTGGGAAGGCCAGACAGAGGTTCCTACCCCAAATTCCTAGTCCAAGCAAGGTCAGCTATTAGATGAGGTGAGTCAGGCTTTATCCATAATTTTTTGATGAAAACTTTCAGGGATGGGAGATTGCAGAAACTTGATGTTTACACATGTTAAAGGCTTCTTTGACTTAGTAATGACCACTTTTGATAAATCGCAATAATTTGAGCCTACCCAAACTGCAGTGATTGTTTTTGTTGCGCTTTTTTTTCCCAAGAAATTTGTCTTTAGGACAAATACATAGTTAATATAAAAGACAATTTTTTTTCTTGCAGTAGAGCTATGTGTGAATTTTCCCTCTTGCACCTCTGAGAAGTCAGTGATTATACTGTTCTTCCATGCATAAATAGGTCTGTAAAGGCAAATTTCTCTTCTCTTTTCAGACAAAGACTGCTGTCCAGGCACTTATAAGCAAGCACCAAACAATCCCAGGCAACATATGGAAGGCTTTACTGGAGCGATTCGATAAACGTCGTAAAAGTGATTAGAATGCTTATGTTTATTTCACTGGTTTTACAGCATACAGTAAAAAACAATGTCCTACAGTGCTGCTCACTAATAGTTGGTGTTAACCAGTTTAATTTACAAATTTCTACAGATCTGGTGGAAGAAAACAATTAACTTCTTGAAAGTTCCCCCATGTCTTTGAGAATATCCTGAACTCAGAAAGATTTATGAAGATGACTTATGTATAATAGCAATGCAACAACTAAATTCCCCCAAAGGAAATCACATAGCCGAAGTTTTCTTGGTTTCTAAAACAAGTATGTACTTACATCTGAGAGCCTTGGTGGTTTTGTCTAGATCTGTGGGTTTGTGTTTTGAGCACAGTCCAGTCTCAGAGCAGAGCCTCAGAGTTGCTGTTGTCCCACCAGAGACCACCCCACAGGGGGCACCTTCCCTGATGGGCCCCAGACAAGACAATGTCAGAAAAGAAACTGTCTTGCTTTAGGTAATGAGCTACTGCTTAAACCATTCTTCTAGAGACTATACAAAGAGCCATAATCCCATTAAAACAGAAGTTAGACTCCTTCAAACACATCAGCCTAGTGGTTTGTACCCTGGAAAGCAGGACTGCTGCATCCAAGACTTTTGCCCCACAAAAAAAGTCTCCCAAAGAGAAGAAAAAATAGCTTTATTTCAGTGTAGTAAATATTGCAAATACATGTAGAAGGTAGTTTCAAGTCTGAACTGGATCATGCATGCACTATTGCATCACACCATAGTTGTTTAGTGGATGAGGCTGCCCCCAGCCTGAAAATCCCTGGATATGGTGTGTGCAGTATGGATGTGCTGTATTTACTCACATCTCCTGGTAAGCAGGGAACAGGCTCAGGGGGAGCTTTCTTAGGCAATGCATCCTTGAGGCTTATCATTACTGGTGGTTTGCCTAAAAATACAGTACAGCAACATTGCTGGTACAGATTGAACCAAAATGCCTGTCTGGAGAGGCAGTGTTGTCTTCCTAATGCAACTTGTGGAAAACCAGAACTTAGTACAAAGCAGAATGTGTTTTTACAGGCTGTGGGGTGTTGTTACTGGTGGGAGTGGGAGAATTTTGTGTAATCTGTCCAATATGCCATTAAATGAAACCAAGTCTTAACTTCAAAGACCAAGAAAGGTAATTTTTGTGCCTCATTTTTCCTCCGTGTACTTTTAAGATGTAAATAATCTTGCCTCTTAGCATCCTAAAAGGATACATAGCATCAAAAGAAATCTATATATGTTTGCCCATTTTTTCAGTAGAAAACTAAATCCACTCTTTGGGTTAAAATTAATTCTTCCTTGACCCTGCTTCTTCACAAGTATTTCTTGCACATCTGGCGAAGGGAGAAGGGTAGACTGGTGAATTATTTCCCTGGACCAAAAAACTAGGAATCGTGTCCTGAAAAAAACCCTCAAATCTGTCTTAAGATACAGGAGTCTTTACTTGAACACCTTAACTATAACTGCTGTATACAGGCAGAAAGTTTTTTCTCCCAGCAGAGACTCAGCATGCATAGGAGACGATAAACTAAAGCAGATCAGGATGCAGACTGAAATGCCTGGACATAAACAGGAATTCAAACTGTGAAGTCTTACATGCCGCACTCCAGCGATACAAACTAAAATTCAAATGCTGAGCTTAAGTCAAGGGAGTAAAGGAGCAAAAGGAAAAGGTTCTAGAATACTAAAATGGACACAGACAAAGAAGCAAGAGGTATTTTGAGTAACCAGAATCTGAAGGTATTCTTTATATTGCAGAAACTGTAGAAGGACTAGAAAGAATGATTGTCTGACTATCCTATTTTTCAAGTACAATTAATGCCATCGTGGAACGTGTCCAAAGAAGGAAGGGCAACAGAGCTGGTAAAAGGTCTGGAGCATGAGTCCTATGAAGAACATCTGAAGGAGGTGGGGTTTTATAGCCTGGAGAAAGGAGCCTCTGGGGGGACCAATAACTACAACTACCTGAAACGATGTTGCAGCCAGGTGGGAGTTGGTCTCTACTCCCAGGTAATAAAGAACAGAACAAGAGGAAATGGAAATCGTGCTGGGAGAGGTTTAGATTGGATATCAGTAAAAATTTATTCACTGAGAGGGTTGTCAATCATTGGAGCAGGCTGCCCAGGCCAGTAGTGAAGTCACCATCCCAGGAAGTATTTAGAAATGTGTAGATGTGGCACTTGTGGACATGGTTTAGTGGTGGGCTTAGCAGAGTTAGGTTATTGATTGGACTTGATCTTAAACATCCTTTCCAACCTAAACTGTTCTGATTGTGTGACCAACTAACCACTTCAGTAATCAGAATCTGCACAACCTTTCAAATGCCATGCTCTCTGATACATGATGCTGGGACCTGTGCTGAAACTCACAATGGAGCACTAACCTTGAGTAGGAGATATGTAATCAGAGCACTGATTATCTTTCAAAGCAGAGATTCCTGCGTCTATCTCTTCTATTTCAGGCGGCTGTTAATATTTTCTAACAAAGTTTAAGTTTTTACTGGGCTATTACATCTTTTAGCAGTGTCACTGTGTTATCTGCTGCTTCTCTGAAGTGAACTGGAGTAAAAAATAATTTCTATTTGTTGTCTTCTGTCACAGTTGTCTTAAGAGTATTTTTTGGGGTCTCAAGATGATAGACAAAATTATTATTGAGAAACACGAGTGATTTTGAATGACATATGTGATTTCTCCAATAAAAAATTTTCAACAATGTTTTCCAGAAACATTATAATATTGCTCCAATAATAAGCAGTTATTATATTATTTTAGTGGTTCCCTCTGAATTTTTACTCTTTTTAGAGCAGTATTATAGAAATTAGAACTTAAAACTGGTGTTATAGAAACTAAAGTTCTTGTCATACAAATAGAAATGTAACTGCCCATCAAATCACTCCCCTGCTGCCCTTATTTTTTAGCCTCTCCATCATGCAACAAAAAAAGAAATGAAAACCAGCAAATGACCTGTGCCTGCCTCAAAATGAAAGCAGCATTTATGACTCTTGTTAACTATAGTTTGCCCAGTAAATAATGCAGGGGAATTCTGGTTTTGTAGCTTTTTGTTTATAAGGTTTAACTAACTCCAACGACCAGATTTTGCATTGGGGAAAAACATTGTACTTAAAAAATAGTAAATGAATAAAATCATAGACTCATAGAATATCCTGAGCTGGAAGGGACCCAGAAGAATAATTGAGCCCGAACTCCAGGCCATGCACAGGGCAGCCCCAAGAGCCACACCGTGGGCCTATCCAAATGCTTCTTGAACTCTGGCAGACTTGGGGCTGTGACCAATTCATTAATTGGATGACAGTGGAAACAGTTACACAGCAAACTGTGTACAACTGCACATTTATTAATTAGATGTCAGTGGAAGCAGTTACTCAGTAAACTGCGTACAACTGCACAACTGAGCAGCTGCAGATGTCGAATAGGCACATTATGTTGCTGTAGAAGAGAGCTGGTCAGAAAAGCACAGCAGGCAGGGATCTGCAAGAGCTGACCAAGCATCTAACCGACGGCTGAGGGCGCAGCCATGGCAGTGTTCCATGCCGTCCTAGCAGGTAGGGTATCTTCATCAATACCCTTGTGTTTGGAGCTGCACCCCGTGTCACCGGAACACTGCTTATTTCTTTGATTTTTATTTGTGAATCCATTATTTTATTTATTTTTATACGTAAATCCAGGGATTCCATCCGCAGCTGTCGGGCAATCAGGAATGCCTTAGGAGCACTGTGAATGCCGTGTCTGAACCACGAAGTGTCTGTAATGCTGTCTGCTTGCAGTGGGTACGAGTGGGTGCCAGCTATGGATGCTGCTGTGGCAACACCAGCGGGGCTGGAGAAGGAGGATAGCACCCACCGGGCAGGTACATGGGATGGAGCGGGTGGGAGCTAAGCAGGGCTCAAGGCAGGAGGGTGAACAGGCGAGACATGGTATTTCCCAGGGGATGCCATGGCTGAGGGTACTGGGAATTGTTTAGGCTGGAGAAATGGAGACTCGGGGGTGACCTTATTGCTCTCTGCAGCTCCTTGAAAGGAGGTTGCAGCTGGTTGGGGTCCAGGCTCTTTCCCAGGCAACCAGCGACAGTATGAGAGGAAACAGTCTCAAGCTGCATCAGAGGAGGTTTAGGTTGGATATTTGGAGGAATTTCTTTACAGATTAGACATTGGAATGTGCCGCCCCAGGAAGTGGTGCAGTCACTGTCCATGGAGGTGTTTAAGGAAAGACCGGATGTGGCACTCTGTGCCATGGTTCAGTTGTCATGGTGGTGTTCGGTCGCGGGTTGGACTCGGTAATCTCGGGGGTCTTTTCCAGCCCAATCCCCCCTGGAATTCTGTGGCTCCGGACTC